>AJMS01010318.1:0-21145 GCA_000263175.2 Phaeosphaeriaceae sp. UM 1110
AGCTCCTCTAAGCCCTCCTCCACTGCAGATGCATTCAAAGCCGCCTTCAGCACCAAGTATGCCACCGCAACCTTCGCAATCACCCGGACCTGCTTCACAGCAGCCAAATTCGGCGCCAAGTCAGACAGATTTCATTGCCGAGCTTCCAGCTGACATGGGTAACATGAGTCTTGCAGACTCGAAGGCGAGCGGACCGCAGTACCAAGCATATTCACCCCAGCCCCCGCAGTCAGGATCCCCGACCAACAGATTCTCTGTTCCTCGTCGCGCAATGAGTGGCAGCAGCTTACCGCTGGCCGATCCATGGCGGTTCGCGGATCCCATCGCAGAGCAGCCGACACGGGAATTTTATATTCTGGCTGATTTGCTCTTCGACGCGTTGGATCGAAAGTTTGAACCACATAACACCGGCATGTTAGAGGCCCCAAAGGTGCTTCGGAGCTGGATCGAGCTTACGCAGGACGCTTATCGTGAGTTGTGTTACTCGGCGACCATGTGTCGATCTGACTTTGCTCTAGGCCTGTTCTCACACAACGATTACCACGCACTCGCTAGGATGTGGAGCATAGAAGGGATCCCGCATGTGATGGTTCCTGTTCAGCCGTCTCTAACCCCAGTGTGGAACTTCAACCAGCACTCGCACGCACAAGATCTCAAGATCAACTCCATGCCTAATATGGATCACGTGACATACCTGCCAGCACTTAATCGTGCCGGATGGTATAAGTTCTTCTTCCTTGAGATGATCGCCGGGTCAGATGATCTTGGGAAGCTCCTGGCGTCTGTATGCGCAGACACCTACAAGCCAGGCGTGCTGAACCAGCCTGATCTGAACAAACGTGACAAGTCCGAGATCCCTGCGCTCCACGCGAGGGCTGCAGAGGTACAAGGTGTGGCCATCCGACGCGCATGTGAGGAAGCGGCAGGTGCCATGTCGAGTCCCAACAATGTCCGACCTCTGTCTACTGGTGGTAACGCACAGCACGCGTCGCGTGTGCAAGCGACACCGAACTCGTCACAGCAGGCCTCCGCGGGCGACATGGATATGCTAATGCACGAGATTCAAATGGCGTCTAACGACATTGCTGTGGCCAGTGTGGCAGACGGCCAAGTGTATCGACCAGCACCGAATCAATCTGGGGGATACAGCAGGCTTGTCTGATTCTTGTGTGTACGACGTTGACTTGGCTCAATTTCCGACCTCTGTGCAATGAGGTGTCGAGAAAAATACCCACACTTTTCTCATGCGCAACAAGCTCGTGCTAGCTGTTTGAAGCCAATCGCGATCCATGTTTCAGCGACGTCATACTCTGGGGCACTTGACTCGCTGTCGTGCGCTTGACGTGGTGTTTCGTTTCCTTGATCTGCCGCTACATGATCGATCGCGCATTGCCAAAATGTGACATGGTTAGTGGCCGGTAACAAGTGGCGGGCACGGCCGGCGTACCTGCACAAGTCTTCAACGCCAATGCCAAGCGTGGCTTTCGCTTCTGAAAGTGCGAATTCCAAGGCGGAAGCAGGCCAAAAGCGCAAACAAACATGATTTATACAGCACTATCCATCCCTATTTCATGCATTGAACGCAATTTGCTATCGTGGCTCGGTGCTTTATCCCGGTCCAGATGATATCAACCGCCAGCGTCGCACGGTTGGCAGGGGCATAAACAAGCTCGGCTGGGTCGCTATGACGGTTTTGGCGATCTGCCAGGTACAAGTTGCTCCCAAGCGCGTCCTTGCTGCAGGGCGGGAATGGCAACGCCGCGGCGGGCGCGAACGTTGCACCAACAATTTAGAAAGGACGCGCAACCCAACCTCCACTGGCTTGTGGCTGCTCTAGTTTCTTCCTCTTTTCCCAACTTCTCATCAACAACATCCTTCGGCGTGTTTTTTCCCATTGAGCATTGCATATCGTGAGCGAGCATCTATCTCACCACCAGCATATCCCTTCCTCCAATTGTTTTTGGGACATCATACCACAACAGCACATACCAAGATGCGCTCCACAAGCCTTCTCGCTCCGCTCTTCTTCGCCGCCACGAGCTTGGCCCAAGCTGTCGAAGTGGGCATCGCACCATCCTCACCCGCACCATCTGGCTGCGAACCAAACGCTATTTCCAACTTCACAATCGGCACACTGAAGTTTGGCCACAAGAGCAAGCGTGAATCTGCTGTCGAGGTAAGACAATTTCGTCACATCACAATCCTAGCACAACCCACCACCACCACCACCACCACCACCACACCATTCCAAACCTCAGACACTAATACCATCCCCACAGGCCGCCGACTCCGCCCTCGTCTGCTCGCTCTCGGATGGCGTCCTCAAAGACCGCGACGGCCGCATCGGCTCTGTCGTCGCCAACCGCCAATTCCAATTTGACGGCCCCCCACAAGCAGGCGCCATCTACACGGGCGGCTTCTCCATCTGCTCCAACGGCTCGCTCGCCATCGGCGGCACCACCCGCTGGTGGCAGTGTTCGTCGGGCGGCTTCTTCAACCTGTACGACGAATGGATCGGCGCACAATGCGAGGAGATCCGCATCCAAGTCTCGTTCCCCAAAGGCACTGCGACCTCCAGCATCCCAGCTAGCTTGAGCAGCGTCCCTGTTGCGAGCGTGGTCAGCTCGTTGGCGACCATTAGTGGAGCTTTGAGCACGGTGAGCAAGAGCGCAATTGGACCTAGTGCGAGCTACTCGTCGGGCGCAAACTTGACTACCATTACTTCTTCGCGTGCGTCAGGCTCGATGACTAGCACGCCCACTGGAAGCGCGGCGTCGGGAGGTGCGTCTTCGACACCGACTGGATCTGCTGATGCTCCTCCTGCGGGCGGAGCGGCGCCTGCTGGCTTCAGCGTTGCAAAGGGATCGATGCTCGGTGCCTTTGTGGTCATCTTTGGCGCGGCGATTGTTCTCTGAACTTGAGCTTAAATGTGGCTCTGGCTTCGCCGGCGCTGTTTTGTACACTTCTTCATGGCATACACGATTGATTGATGGGATCGGAAGGCGCTGGTCTTTTGTTGTTGTTCTTGCGACGCTTTATACACACCGTTGTTTTGTTCATTTCTGCATAGCGTCCCACGGAGGCAATGGGATGCGATTTGGTAGCATAGGTTAGATGAGAGACGGATGGATGAATTGGGTAATGATAATTGATTCAAACAACATTTCCAAATCATCCAGTGAACCTCCTCTCACCTCACATTTAAACCCCCAAATTCATCTCCTCCCTCCCAACCCTTCTCCTCCGCTTCCTCAATCCCCCAACCCATCCCCTCACCTCCTCCCACCCATACCCCACCAAAGTAACCACGCCAATCGCCACCGTCACAACCGCCCAAACATAGATACTCAACCCCTCGAGCTCCACAAAATTCATGCCAAAAAGCCCCGTCACAAAACTGAGCGGCAAGAACACCGTCGCCAGCACCGTCAACTTGGTCACCTGCGTCGCGAGATCAATCTGCTTCTTACTCTCATGGAGCGCCAGTGTGCTCGTAAGGATATTAATCGCAGTATGGTGATATTCTGCATTTATTTTGAATTTCGCCAACAGGTACTCAAAGTCTGATATGACAGCTTGTTTAGCTTTATCTGCTACATGGGCTTGCTCGGGAGAGAGCTCGAATGCCCAGCACTTCAGATGCGGGGAGCGGAGGTATCGAAGGACCTCTTCGTGGCGGGCGGCGTGGTCGTTGAGCAGATGGAGGTGGAGGATGAGTTGGTTCATGTATTCCTTGGAGTGTTTTGGGTCCCAGAGCGTGGAGGAGATGAGTTCGTAGCGCCGCGTGATGATGGAGAGGATGTGGTTGGAGGTTGTGGCGGCGAAGCGGAAAATGGGCCACAGAGCGTAGAGGGGGTCGAGGGCGGCGATACTATGGTCGAGGAGAAGGGGGTATTCGCGCGGTAGGTGGGAGGCGGATTGGACGAGGGAGCTACCGCCGCGGGCATTATTGGGGTTCACGGGGCCTTCTGCGAGGGAGGGCAGAGGGTGCTGTAGGTCGGCTTCGATGCCGGGCAGGGTGTTGGAGATGAGGAAGATCCACCTGGGACCGGACTTGGAGTGCGATTTGAGGTGGTCGAGAAACCAGTGGAAGTCTTGGGATTGGGTCAGGTCTCTGCTGCCAACGTCGGACCAGAGGATGGCTGTTAATGAAGATTGTCAGTAGCTGTTATAGATAGGGGTCATCGAAGGGTGCTGACCTGACCATCCTTCGCCATCTGATTCGATAGTGATGGATATATCTTGCTCGATCAGAAACTCGTGGTCTCCAAGGTATGCATGTCCCCGTATATACGTGCTTCCCGGTGCTGGAGTCAGGATGGTCGGATTCTGAAAGAATAGTTCGGGCAGCATTTGGCGCCGTGAAGACAGCGATAGAGACCCCAGGGAACGTGTAGATCTACCATAAGTGTTGATGCGAAGCGTGATCCCTACTTGAGTACACACAGACGGCATGCTAGGGACCGCATACAGCACCGCGCCGTGTGAGGATCGCCAGAGATGGATGTGCCTCCGAAAATACTCCGGGGTGATCCCATATCTGGCTCCCACAGCCGCTATCCAGGAGCCTGGCAAATGGCCTCGCAGGAAGAGTACTTGTCCTGATCGCTTCTTGGGCAACGGAGTGGCGACTAGGTCTTCTAGCTGAGAGTACAAGTATTCCGAATTTTGATAGGGTTCATCAGCATGGAATGTGGTAAGATGGCCAAGAGTGTGGTCGTTGAGATCGGGGTACTCCTCGCGTATGTTAGATTCATCGTGTCTGAGGAGTTCTTGCAAGAATCTATAGATAAAACCCTGGAAGATAGTCTTGGTGAAAGAGCGATCGCTGTATTTCAGTACCTCCTCCCGGTAAGCAGCCGCCGTTCTCGGCAACTTCATGGCAGTGGAGAAGACACGACAAAATTTTTGGCTAAGTCATATGCTCGAGATGTATCCGAAGCCGCTAACTTCTTGCCTAGTGGATGATGTTCACTGTGTATTATCAAGGAAGCCTAGCATGCAAGATGTTGAAAGTTGCCTGGCACGAGGGGCTGTGCGAGGCTGAAGAAAAGCAAAGTCCTGCAAGTTCGGTTACGATGCTGTACGCTGTACCCAGTCAGCGGTCACCACAAGCGAACCCGCATGAACACCGGTGTATCGGTTCATCTTCAAGTCACTGTCGGCCTATCCATCGGCGAGGCTGGTAGGCTCACTTCTTAGTATGGCGGCTAGAATACGATATGGATCTTGCCGCTCATTTGAATGAGCCTACGACTTGCGCGATGCCGAGAAACACTTGGACGAGCGTCAATAACACAACGATCGTTGCAAAACTATTGTTTGTCAGCTTGACATTTGAGGAACAATTTTGAGGACATACAAGAACGTCCAAAACTGTAGCGTATCCCTTCGATCACGAAACAATATCCAAATATTCCAAGGCTTCGCGTTTTGAAGATGTTCTTCGAGGATCATGATGCGCGACCAAAGAGATGGAAAGAGCTCCGGCGTCCAATCGGACGGTTCGTTCTGCATCAGCTCGATAAGCAAAGGATCGACCTCACTTGCATGACCACTTCGTCCTCTCTTTGCACCACGGCTCCTCTTGTTGCCCGTTTTTTGGTGTCTCGAAATTATATGGCTGCGACGCCGGTATGCAGAGCACGACCAACACCAGCAGAATCGTCTGATGCCGAAGATTTTGCCTAGTCTTGCGTGTTGAGGGGTCTCTGACCAGGCATTGAAGAGTATGCTGTATGACTCTCTGACCTCTTGGGCAAATTCGGGAGTAATACCCACACCAAAGGACGTCAGAGATGTCGCATCTAGTGCGCAAGGTAATGCAAATACTTCTAGAACGTGCGAATCGCCGTTCTTGCTTAGAAGCATGTGCCGCGAGATGTTGTGGGTCCAGGCGATTTCGACTGCTCCAAAGACTCCCAAAGTGTAAACGTTGAGGCGCGTGGCAGCGACGTGGAGTGACTCAAGGGAGTCTAAGTCGTCTAACAGTTGTGAAGAGATGCGCGTATTCGTAAGTGCTGACCTATCGAGCTTATGAAGCGACTGACTGGAACCTGCTCGACTCGAAGTGGATCTGTAACTTGAGCTTGAAGACTGTCTGACAACCGACATAAGATGCATTGCAGCCTTGATGTTAGCAGTATAACCCACATTGCCGCTAGGTAGGCTCCATTGACCAGCAGCGGGAAGCAGGCCACTACCAGCTATCAGTCCAGCCACGCTCTCTTCATATGGATGCACATCTAGTGTTCCAGCAGATTCTTGCGCTCGTATGCTGTATGCCAACGCGATCTTACGCGCCCCGCCTGCCACTGGCAAATGCACGAAGGAGCTCAGGAGCAACGTCCATGTCCCAATAATATACAAAACGGTGTCCTCAACATCCTCGCGCCGCGCGCGGCTTGCTGCCTTTGTGTCCGAGAAGTACTCGTTTGACGAGCTCGCTAATGTATCCAGGAGTCCTTGTATGCTCTTATGCTTCGGTTCTTCGTCATCTTCAGACGTGAAGTAATTGACGATATGTACGGCCAGCTTCAAGTAGCCCTCTAGCGTGCCTCTGCCTACATGTCGATTCGCGATGTAATTCAGGTACGGTTCGGCCGCAGGGGCGTCAGGGTAGTTGGAAAAGCCTAGAGCTTGCGCGAGCTCGATTCGAAGGCTATCAGGAGCGTGAGGTCGACGTGACATGATCGCGACTTCGATGGCATGCTGCAGCGTTCCTAATCTGCGCGAGGTAACGAAAGACTTCAAAAGACTCAATGCTCGTGGTGTAGCATCTCTATAATCGCATGCGGTACGAGACCGATAAGCTGCTCGTCATGAGTGTCTCGTAGTAGAGTGTATTGTAAGTGAGAATCAAACGACGCAAAAGCGCACATCAAGACTGGCGAGGCTGCCATATTGCGCACCCCAGCTCGGGGCTGAGGCTGTGGGCGCATGCAGTGATGCATGCTGCAGCTGCGTGTGCGGCTGTGTCGAAGGACTCGAGGTCACTTTGGGCGAATATTAGCGAATCAGCCTAATCGATAGCCCTTCTACGTCAAACCACGATGTGGCGCGATCGATATTCCACTGAACTGTAAAGTCATCAAATATCGTCTGGAGCAAGTTAATCGTGTTATTGTGTCTATTCTTTGCTCAATTGTCACAGGGCAGGTATCATGCAATCGTGTACTCCCTCTTCAACTCCTCGGGTACTTCGAACGCCCCATAGAATGCGATCCTACCCATCTGAAGCCTTTTATCCAACGTAGGGCCCTCCATATTGAAGTTCTGCACATGTCCGCTTCTTTGGACGAAACTTTGGAAACCAACAATACCTGGCCCGTGACTCCCATCTTCTCGTACGCCATCAGCGTATAGCGCAACACCGCTGTGACCATTGGGCGGGTCGAAATCCGGATGTACGCGATACAGAAGCGCGCGAGAGACAAGATTCTTCCATGTCGACATGTCGTGGTCTTTGAGAGACTTGGAGGTACCTGCGCTTGCTGTCTGATTGAGGAAGATTCCCTCACCAACGACAAGAATCTCTGATGGTCGACTGCATTTGATGCTCTTCGCTGTGCGGTGGTCTTCGGACTGTCCTAGGATCTTTACTGCTGAAGTTTGCTGCCGAAGTGAATTCCACGAATCACGACTCAGCCAGCCAAGATTGCTCATTGGCGATGCTATGTCTCTGACGGAAGTAGGTGAGGTGGGCTTCACCAGTGTGACATCGTGGTGAAAGCCATTGGGGTACACCTCAGCTTCCTTGTCGAAGCTCTTGTCGATCGTGCCGATTCTATCATTGCCAGCCCATATGTCGACATGCTCGTTCCAGTCATTCTCGAGCTTATCAAATCGGCCACGTCCTCGTCCGAAGAGCGTCTCGCGATGAGACTTTGCCAGTATTGCTTCTGTAATGATGTGGGTTGACATTACCAGGTATGGCTCGCCAGCCTGGAGTACCTTTAGGCCAATCCGGCCAGCATATTTCTCTTTTCGATGATTCGCTTTGGGTCGTGCCTCAATGAAGTCGTTCAATTCCAGAGCCGGACTTGAAGACGCATTTGATTGTCGAGATTGTCGGAATAAGCTCGACAGCCCAGTATGTTGAGGGTTGAGGTTTGGCCTAGTCCTCGTGGTCTCAGTAGTACTTGGTAGCATGGTAGCTTCCAGTGTTTGACCGATATAGCACACTTTGAGGCCTCCATATTTGTGCGGGAGATGGGATGACGCCCACGCCGTGTCGAAGTCATCTGGTACGATGATCTGCAGTAAACCATTCATGAGCAGGTAGAATCCGATGCTTTTCTCGAAAGTGAGGAAGAGGTCGCGGACAAGTTTCAGCGATAGCGAAGCCGTACAGTCAATTGGTGCAGATGGTCGCGGATCTGGAGGAGGGTTGACGCCACCAATTGGTGGCCACTGATGCTCCACAGGTAAGACCACCGGAGCACCCGCAATACTTAGGGGATAGTGTTTTGGCTCGTCGTGTTCAAGTGGTGTGCATGTCCAATGGTGAGGCTGATATTCTACGTCCCACTTCCAGGATTCTGGCAAGTTCGCTTGGACCATGGTCCAATCTGTTTCAAGGTCTGGTTTGGAATCGACAAGAACATTCGCGTCCGGAATAGCTTTTGGCGGCTCAGGTACTGGATGTGTTCCGACATCTTCATTTTCGATGTCCGAATTCAAGCCTTTGACGACCACCGCATCAGCTATAGCCATGGGTTCAGGATGAGCTATGCCTGAAACCGTTTGTTTCGGACTATGAGCCACCTTTGCAGGCGCAAGGTAGCTGTATGTTGGGAAGCGGTAGAAATTCGCATACTCATCCAGCCCACCGGTGTACTGCCATCCTCCATCGACTTGTGTAGCATCGTCGATTCGCACGCTTTGTGGCGCATCATTGTCATTTTGAGCGACTTCAAGACTCTCTGGCACCCATTGTGTATGAGACTGTTCAGCAGCAGGGTCAAACAAAACTCCATGCTCATAATCCATGGGTACCAAAGCATCAGCAAAGCCACTGTCTAACGTGCCTACCGTACCTGGGTCTTTGCTACTTTCCTTGGCAGCATTGACATCTGACATGTCACCTCTTAAGAGGCGTGGGCGTGGAGTGTTGATACTCGTGGCGTCCAAGGCCCCAAGGTGCTCAAGCTGGCGGTCTTTCTCTTCAAGCAACGAGTCTTTTTCTCGTAGTTGCTTTTTGAGCTCCTTGATATATTCAATTGCGCTTTCGACCATGGCCGCCGTCTCAGAAACACTGAAATAGGCCCTTGGCTGGGCTGATGTCGTCTCCTTGGAAGGAGAAAGAAGTGCGTTCATTTCCTGAAGTGCTGTATTCATGCGAATCCGGCGACCTTGATCCGCAAACTTGTGGCTATCGCGCTTCCAGGGTGCCGTGTAGAGCTCTTGTGGGTAGTAGACACCCGGAGCCGCGGTACCCGCGATGATATTTTGATAGTTGGATTCAGCAGCCGCCAACAGTGTTGTGGCAATGCTCGTGGGATATGAGTGACCTATTACAGATGACGTCTCGCTCAATGTATTTTGATAGTTCGATCTCGATGTCAGCCTGGTGCTGTGATTTATCCCGAGATAAGGCTTGATTGAAGGTACAAGTGAGCTTTCCGCGGCCACCGTCCTCGGTCGTTTTGCCGACTGGGTAGCGGTAGAGGCGACATCCAAGACTGGGTCCTCCTCCGCAGGTCTCTTCGCCTGTATCTTTCCCTGACCGTTGAGCTCACGAGGGTCACATTTGACGCATTCGTGGTTCTCCACCACATCTTGCGCGAGCTGATAATAGCATCTGATGTGCTGCCATTTGCCGCATGTAATGCAGGGAATGATAAATCGCCCATCGTTGACATTTCCGCACACGCATTGGATGAGTACTTGCTCGCTGGGGAGCTGGTACATGAGCACTTCTCGGCTCATATCTATATTCGTGGTGTCAGGTTCCGCCTTTGGTACGGTTTCTTCTTTCTCAGATTCTTGCTGCTCTTCTCTTTTAGCTTCTTCAAGCCTCTTCTTCCTGGCAAAGAAGGCTTTCTGAGCAAGCATGTTCTGTATTTTCCTTCTGGTCATCGCACTTCCGTCTGGATTTTTGTATTCCCCGGACAACATGTGTTCCTGTTGAGGTAGTGGATGTAGGTCTGCTTCGTCGTCAGGCTCGTGCGGGTCATCTACTTCCATTTCGGCTTCCATGTGTGATGGCGGAGGCATCGAAGCTGTACCAATCGTGGTGCTCTCGACCTCCACCGGAGTCCACTGACTCAGCCAGCTTTGGGGCGACATCGCAGATACTTCCGTCAGACTGGGCAGAGTTTGTGGTGTAGCATTACGTGACATCGATGTGTCATGTTCGACGGAGTGACCACTATCCCGAGCAAGGCCCCCGGATGGTAAGACAGGCTGTATTCTCTTTCTGATATTTGAGTAATGATCCGAAGACGGCTTCATATTTTGGTGATTCCGGCTGCCATTCCACCAGTTCTTCACCGCGTTGTCGCTGCGGCCCTTGAGCCGCCTGGCGATCTCAGCCCACCTCTTGCCCATCTCAGCCACCATCTTCTCGATCAGCTCCCCCTCTTCAGGCGTGATTGGGTCCTGGTTCAAGGAAGGCTTCAGGTTTTGGTGATAGCGCTCTCTGCATTGCTTTGGTGATCGTGAGCCGATCTCTTGTGAAATGCGAACCCAGTTGTAGGGTCCGTTGCGGGCAACGAGGTTGACGAGCCACTGGTCCTCGTGCTGTGACCAGGGGCCACGACGATATCTGATAGATGAGAGTGAGTAAGAAATTTGCTGTGAACTGCTGGACAATATCCTCATTGATGTGGTGTCATGCCCATCGGACATGTTGGATAGAGACTCTGAAGGCATCTTGGTAGGGGTCGCCGGCCGGAGCTTTTCTGGTTCATCTGTTTCAGTATATTGGCCACTCACTGACGCCCACCATTGCTTTAGCGAGAGTCCTCTCTTGACCTGCTGCAATATGGCGTAGAGGAATTCGGCTCGCTTGTCTTCATAGCAAGCTGCAGCAATCGACTCGAAGAATTCCATTGCTTCGTCAAGCTTCGCCCTGGAGGCATAAAACATTTGCTTGATTTGTTCGTAAACTTTGTTAGCTTCTTCGACTCTTGAACCGTCATGCTCGAGGCGCCATTTTTCCTCAAGATATACAACAAACTTGTCGAAAACATCTATGGTAGAAGATGGTGAAAGACCAGAGTCTATTGCGTCGCCCGTGCCTGCTGTCGTCCACCATAGCTCCAGCGGAAGTTTACGCTCTACGTGCTGAAGAATGCTGTTGAGCATCTCTGCTCGCGTATCGACTGGACATGCAGATGCTATAGCTTCAAATAGAGCCATTGCTTCCTCAAGACTCGAGCGTGGAAGTCGGCTCAACAGATGCAACAATAGAGAGATAGCCAGACCGGGTCTCAACTGCCACTGATATTGAAGGGACACTAAGAATTTGCCGCTTTCATCAGTAGACAGTGGTCTATCATGTTTGTCCGCCGGCACGAACGTTGCCCGGAAATATGATGCCGTGGGGTTTTCCAGAGCAGTGGGAATACATCCTCGATCTGACCTTTCACCATGATGGCCTGTACGAGTGTCTTCCACTCTGTTGGCATCGGCCTTGTAGCCAGTTCCCATGCTATGGCTCCCGGTGCTGTCCACTGTCGACTTCCATTTCGACGTCGACTTTGACACCTTTGTTGATTTGCCATCACCCTTGAGAAAAGAGTCCATGGCCTTCTTCCGAACGGCGGTCATAGTGTGCCTAGACTTGAAGTCTGTCGGTTGATTCCCAGTAATGAAAACGAGCCTGCTGGCGGCAGGCTCGTTCTCTTCATTCTCGGGAATGGACGTGATCCCTTCATTGTTGAGTGTGACATCCTTGACTGCTCTGGATGGAGGCTGATCGTCTGCCTGATTGGTGTTGTATGGAGGTATCGAACCTCCCACATGATCCAGCTCATTCATCCTGGTTGCCGGTGATATATTTCGATACTCATGAATGAAATGAAAAGGTGTTCCAAAGTTTTAGGAACTTTAGCAAAAGGGACTTGAAGGAAGAGGCGCAGATAAAAACCTGATTGCGAAGTCTGATGCGTGAAGAAGGCTGTGTAAGCGCCCAGGAGGCTGAGATGAACGCCACAAACCGTCCGTGCGCGGAGGGGCAGTCCATCCATGGGGAAGGCACGACAAGCAACATCAACAAGGTAGAGAAGTAAAAGAAAGACGCAAAGCCTAAGCAGGCAAGCGTTGACATTTATTCATATGCCAAAGGACTACCTGGTATCTTCCGTTAACGCCTATAGCTCAACTAATTTCCGAACGCCATTTTCCTATTTGATGACGAGCGTCTTCACCACATTGGTGTCGATGTCGTGAAGCTCGACCGGAAACTTGCACTGGTCCTCGAAAATGCACGACTTGGTGCCCTTCACGTGTCGTGTTCGATGGGGTGGAGCCGGACAACGATGGCCGTAGATACACTTAATGTCTGCGCAGCCGCTACCGTTGGTGCAGGGAGCCATACGGGCAACCAGGCGAAGTGTCTTGATTTCATCGTTGGAGGGGTGGGCACTGTGGTCGTGGGAGCACTTCTCGCCGTAAGGACACTCTTTGCGTAGGTAGTGAGTATTACACAGCTTCATCTTCTTGACGCGGTCGACTTCAGCCTTATCGTAGTCCTTGGTGGGTGGATCGATGCGCTGACCACTCCGATTGCGGGAGATGACTTCGTCTCGGACCATGGGCTTGTATGTGGGTGATGCGTTGCTGGGTTTGGGTGGGGGTGGAGCTGCTGCCTTCGCAGCCCATGTACCGACAGCTGCGGCTGGCTTGACGGCGGAATTATGCTCGGATGCCAAGGTTGATGATGATGGCGTGCGAGGCATGTTGCTCGCCGCCAGGGCGGCGCGGGAAGGTAAGGGACTGTCCATCACAGCAGCCGGGCGCGCTGGAGCCGGGAAGCGAGTTGGAAGTCCTGGGACAATGTTATAGTTCCGCGGGCTAGACGGCTGTACAGGTGCGGGTGATGATTGTGCGGCGTGAGCATATGCTCCATTGACTTTGATCTTGGAATCTCGAAACAGGCGTGGAAACTTGATGGCCTTGTACGGAAGTCCCAAAAGCTCTTTCTCGAATGGGACGCCTTCGATGAGAACGACCTTGCCAACGACCTCAGGGCGGTCAGAGTACTCTTCGAGGGAGCGAGCGTAGCCATTGTCGTGAGAGCAGCCGAAAAACACTCGTCGGCAATGGTAGTCTTGTGAGAACAACCGCAAAGATTCTGGACTTGTTAGCTGGAACCCAAATATGTGCCCCATGAACGCCTGACGTACCATTAATCTTCCCGTCCGCACGATCTTTTCCTGCCCCAACATCCACAAAGTCGAACAGAGTCTTGCCACGGGAGAAACCGCGGACAAAGTCCTCAAAGACGCTCAGTTCCAGAATGTCGCCGTTGTTAACAAGGACGTTGGCGAGACCTCTCACATTGGCATAGACGCGACACACAACGCGGGCGCCGAGGGGGACATCTTCGCATCGGGAGTTCATGTAGTCGTTAACTTCGGTGTAGAGTTGCGACGCAGCACGGCGGCCGCCAACCTCGCCCTCTTTGACGTAGTCGCTGTTGAACTAGCGTATGGTCAGTACCGGTGAGCAAAGAGCTGAAAAGGCCGGCGAAAGCACTCACAATCATGCCGTCGCCATCTATCAGAACTACTACGAACGGGTTGTCATACTATTTAGATTAGCAAGAATGCCTGTATGCTGCCTGAGGGACAGGGGTCGCACAAGTGCGCGGGTGAAACTCTGGATGGTTTGTTGATAGCGCGCTTTCTCATCCTGCCACATGGTGGCATAATCCGTCTCGCGTTGGCGCTTTGCTTCGAGCGCCTCAAGCTGCTGTGTCAGGAACTCGACTCGGGTAAGAAGTTCCTTGTGATGTCAGTGATGGTGTGGGGCGTGCGGAGAAGAGTGTCGCACTGTGATGAACTTGTCCTTTTGCATATCGGTTTCCTGGAACGACTCGTGCTGTTTGTAGAGAGAACTGAGGCCGCGGTCGTCGTCTGCTGCTACAGAACCAGTGACGCGGGCAGGCATCTGGCCATTGGGCTGCTTGAAGCCTCCCACGCCGTTGCGATAATCGACCATGGACATGGTTGCGGGGAAGTCGTCAGTGCAGGGAAGGTGTGATTGCGAAGTTGTTTCAGAGGCTTGGAGACTGTGTGGGCAGTGAGAGTGAGCGGAAAGTCGTAAAAAATGTTGCAATCGCAGCGTGTGCGGCGTTCTGGGGTACTTATACCGTCGGTTCAGGGTTCAACAGGCGCCGCTTCCAACTATTTTATTGAGGGGAAAACGATCAATAGCAGGCAAGCATGATAGAGAGACAGGAGTGAAGGGAACACATAGAGCAGCAACCCAGGAAATGCAGGTGAATGTGAGTCGATCTGTTTGTCAGTGGTCCGAACAATGGTCTGTGAAACGATGCAGTAGGCGTGCTGCCTGCACAGAGCGGTAGATCAAGCAAGGCGGTGTGCGGTGCGATCTGAGCGGCCCTCAATAAGGACGAGGAGCAAACGGAGGCGCATGATGCAGCTGCTGTGCTCTGCAACAATGTCTCAATCTGTCTTGTCGTCGCTGGGGTGAGCAAATGCTCTGTCGCTCCGCGGCCCCAGAAAGATCCCAGACGCGTGCCATTGGCCACGTCCTTCGCTTCGCACCTACCGCGGTTCGGTCGCACCCCTGTCCGCCAAGGCTGAAGCTGCGCCCGGACGTCACCCGCTTCCAGAAGCCACGTTCCGGTAGGTCTCAACCTTCTGTTCTCTCCCACTCCAGACTCAGTTGCGATTGTTACGCGCCCCCCGTTTGATCCATCTCGCATCCTGTCACCATGGTCTCGTGGAAGCTCTCATCCCTGCTGCTGCCCTTGTGCGCCCTCAATGCCTTCGCCGCCATCGATGTGAGCTCCCCGCCCTCCACCTGCGTGCACATGACATCAGGCAACTAATTTATTGTGTGCGACAGGTCGAAAAGGTCACAGAGGAAGAGGCCCAGTCGCCCAACCTGAACGTCAAGGTCTCCGTCTCTTTTCCCCAGTCCGAGATCTTTGGCATCAAGCTCGTCAACGGCCATGCCACCGAAGCTCGCCTGTCCATCTCCAACGACGAGCCCACTCCGATTGGCGTCTCCATCGTCGGCGGTTCGCTGTCCCTGGAGCAGAACGGAGAGTCCCGCGTCGTTCGCAACCTCACCGCGCAGAAGTACTCCATCGAGATCCCCGCTGGTGCGGAGGAGACGGTTCCTTACAGCTTCACCACCGAGCTCCATCCCCAGGATCTGCGTTTGCAGCTCGTAGCTGTTTTGAGCGACAACAAGAACGGCTTCTTCACCGTTCCCGTGTACAACGAGACCGTTTCTGTCGTGGAAGCAGCCACTAGCTTCTTTGACCCGCAAATGTATGTACCTACCCGCATCCTCAAACACGACAAACACTTCGCCCACTCAACACACCACACCGTCTGTGCGTAGCCCAATCTAACATGCCTGCAGCATCTTCCTGTACCTCGTTGTCCTTTCCGTTTTCGGTGGCATCTCGTACTTCGTCTACAACACCTGGATCACCACCTTCTTCCCCCAGAAGAAGGGCCGCGGCAAGGGCGGAGAGCGCGCCAAGAAGTCTTCTCTCGGTTCCAAGAAGGTCGATCCCGCTGACCAGGTTGGCGTTGTCGGCGCTGATGGCCCCGCTGTCACTTCTGGCGCCAAGGCATACGACGAGAGCTGGATCCCCGCAGCTCACCTCCAGCGTCCCGAGGCGAAGCGCATTCGCAGTGGCACTCCCAAGGCCAAGCCGAAGGCGTAGATACTTTGCGATACGCTTTTTGGGCATGCAAAGGGAGACATGACTTGTGCGTGGCGCCGACGCAGCCACGCACTGTAATTTTGGTTTGGGAGAGTTGTGTATTTCCAGGCCTGGACTATGGGTTGTGATATATTGTCAGGATCTTGTGTCATCTACGCAACATGCTGTATTATATAATGAGACGCAAAAGTTGAATCATTCTTAATCATCACGAAGAATGCTTATTTATCCATGGACCACCGGCCTGAGCTTTGGGTTCGGCATGTTGACTTTTAGCGCGGGCGTGTCTACTACACTAAATGTCGCAGAATGATGAACTGATAGTGACGCACGGTCTCATCAACCAAATCCATATCATCTCAGAGCACACAGTTTTGTGGAAGATTTGGACATCATGTATTTTTTTTCCATGTACGTATGCGTAGTCTCATGCCAAAACGCTAGCAGCTTACTCGCTATGCTAATTCCACATCCCTCTGCGAACAAGGTTCGTTCTCCTCTCAACATCCTCTTCCGGCCTCCTCCTTCTATTCTGTTCAATCCTAGCGATCCCTCTCCTTCATCTCCTCGCTGACAGCCTTCAAGCTCGCACCATGCTCCTTGGCAACCCACTCCCAGAACGCGCTCCACGCACGCAACTGCGGATCGTCTTGAGTCGAGCTGATGTAGCCCTCGGTGCCCATCTGCTTGTTGAGCAGTACCGAGACCTTGAGTACGCCCTTTGCGCCTTCCTGGATCTTCTCGATTTCCTGCTTGACGGCGTTCTCCTTGGCCTTGATGAGGAGCACAGTGCGGAAGTTCTCCGCGATGGACTCCAGGCGCGCATGCACTTGGTCGGGTGCGACAGCCATGAGCTTGGTGAGCATGAGATTGCAGAGGATACGAATGTCGTGCTCGTCGGTGATGCCGGCCACGATGCGGTCGAAGAAGTCGGATACTTCGATGGGTGAGAGGCGGGAGAAGGAGGTTTCGAGCAGAGCGTAGAGGGTCTCGTAAGCGGACTTGCGGATTTCGAGACCATCGTCCACCTTGTGCTTGAAGGGGCCCATCTGGACTTCGCGGATGAGCTCGGGCTTGACGACCGTCTCCTTCATGGCCAAAGGCAGGAGCTGATCGAGAGACGGGAAGATGATCTCGGGTTTGTTGTGCATGGCCGAGTTGAAGGTCATTAGAGCGAGACGGCGGTTCTCGAGGTCAGGCTCGTTGAGCATCTGCACGAGCATAGGGACGACAATTGGTCGGAGGTACTCGTCGTAGGCTTCGTCGGTATCAGAGAAGGTGTAGCGCAGAGCCGAGATGACCATGCCGCGGACGCTGCCCTTGCGATCGTTCAAGAATGCCTGCTCGTGTTAATATATGATCAAAGTCAAGAAATGCTGAGTTGTAACTTACTTGTAGTTGTGGCAGGTACGTCTTCGGGTCGATAATGGTGAGTCTGCCAATGCATTCTGCGCCGATCGCTTTGTTGTCCTCAAGCTGTGAAGCAGCAACGAGGTTTTGCCACAAGGTTGATGCATAGGGGATAATCTCCGACTCGGTATCTTCTTGCTGGAGGATCTCCTTGATCGAGTGCAGGAGGAGATATTGAGGGGCTGATGGCTGACCCATAGTCGAAAGGATGACTGGAAGGTACTTGCTAACATTGCCGGCACCTGCTCGTCCGAGGGCCACAGCAGCCGCAAGAGGTACTTGTTCTGAGCGAACAGAGAAGAACTTGATGAAGAGCTTTGGGTCAATGGAGGATTGCGAACCCAAGCGTAGGGCAGACTCTCCAAGGACAACCAAAGCAAGGCACTTGCGCTTGTCGTCGGGGGCAGTCTCCAGCTCTTGGATGAACTGCTCGAGCTTGACGCCTACGCTGCTACCGCCATACACCAGCAGGTTACCAATGACCTTGCCCACAACGTCAGGGTGGCCAGCAACGCC
Source organism: Phaeosphaeriaceae sp. UM 1110 (assembly GCA_000263175.2). Classification (NCBI taxonomy): domain Eukaryota; kingdom Fungi; phylum Ascomycota; class Dothideomycetes; order Pleosporales; family Phaeosphaeriaceae; species Phaeosphaeriaceae sp. UM 1110. Next base: position 17,804 of record AJMS01010318.1, read on the forward strand.
CACATCTTGCAACAGTGACCGCATCAGAGCCTGGCCAGCGCGCTGCTCACCAATGGTACGGACGAGGTTCAGAAGCGCATCCAGCGACGTGCCACTGATCGTCCCTTGCACGACTTGACATACAGCAGCTGTCAGTTCTGGTGTCATTGTTGCCTGCGCATCGTCCTTGACGAAAGTGGCCAGAATGACCAAAGCAGGTCCAAGTAGGTGCAGGTCAACAGCATTGAGCAGTGGTAATAATGAGCCAACAATCTGTGCCTTGGTCTGACCATCCAGCTGGCTTCGTGAATGCGGGTTCAAAGAGAGAGTTCGCAACGCGCTGAGACTGGATCCACGCAATGCTCGGCTTGCTTTTCGTAGCTGAGCTCCCAATTCCAGGACGACACCGCGGACCCATTTGGCAGAAAGCTCGCCATCAGCCTTTGTATGCGCGGCGATTGAGTCGATGGCGCGAACTGATGCAAGCCGCGTGAGCTCGTTTTTAAGACGGTCTGCCAGGAGTTCAAGACCAGAGGCTCGCTTTTGAAGAGAGAGCAGGCCTGTTGTTCCAGAGCTCCTTCCGAGGAAGAGGCCGAGCACGTGTAGAGCACTCTTACGAACTTCCAGGTCAGCGTCGTTGGCGGATATGCGGCTGACCAAGGCGTCGTAGAGTTGTTCGAGGTACTGTTGGTTGTGGCTGTCGGATGAGGCAGAGCGCGGAGGAGTGAGTGCTTTCACAACCTGCTCCGTGGCCGCAAGCGCCTCAATCGACAACTTGCTGTACTTGTCCTGTAGGCCTTTGAGTAGAGCATCAACGATCTGCTCTAAATATGGCTGGATGGCCTTAGAGTGGTGCGTATCAGCAATTGCGCCAATCAGCTGCAACGCTTGTGTTCGCAGGCTGTTTGCTGTAGCAGAAGCACTGCTAGTGGAACCCCCAACAGTCTTTGCGGCGGCCACAATAGGCTCGATGAGCTGATGAAGGTACTTGTCCAGTCCTCCACGCTGAGTGATGACAATATCTTTGATCAAGACGACCGATGCCTGTTTCGTGCTTGGTGGACAAGAGGGCTGCTTCAGAAGTTGCGAGATGCCAGTGACGATCTCGGGACTGAGCTTCGACAAGCTGGCCTGTGGGCCCACAGACGGTGTCGATGACCTCGCGGGTGAATCGAAGCCCATGGCGAGGGTAGGCATCGCAGAGTGATCGATCATGCTGGCATCGCTGCCGACACGACGGCGCTTGCGACCCAGTGGTGGTCCCATGGTGCCCACTTGAGGATGTTCGTCTGCGAATTTGACAGGTGTCGGGCCATCGCCAGACTTCTTGACCAAGTTCGACAGGGTTGTCAGTACTTCAAGTCGCACAGTCTCTTCTCGCTCCTTGAAGCGTCGTATGAGCGCTGGCGCAACTTTGTCATATAGTGTGCCATCGTCTAGGAGATCACCGTTGCTGCGGGTTGAGATGAGGGTGTAGAGAACCTTGGTCGCACACCTCCGCACTTTCCAGCTGGCGTCCTCATCATCGTCGTAACCGGTCTCCTCCTCGAAATCGTCCCCTTCGAGTGGGTCCTCGTCGTCGCTGCCCAAACCATCTTCCTCGTCGTCTCCGTCATCTTCCGCAAGATTGGGGTCGTACTTGAGATAGCGCGTGGCCGCTTCGATGGTCTCGTTTGTGTACATGCGCATGTCCTGTGAGCACGAGGCAAGGAAGCCCTCTAATGCGATGAGAGCAGCCTCAAGGACCTCGTCAATCTCCGGGTCTCGGTCGCCCTCATCGTCAGACACTTCCATATCCTCATCTTGTTCTTCGGTGCTGAGGGCACTCAGGACGAAGGGTGCGAGAGTCTGCAGGTATGGTCCAAACTTGCGCGGTATTGACCTGGCGGATGTTAGTGTTTGCCGATGTAGTATTGTTGACTGATACTCACCGTGCCATGGAGCCCAGTATGGTGATGTAGAGCTTCCGCTTGGTGCGTGTCAAATGAGAGTCTCGCAAGAGCTCGATGACGCGTGACAGGAAGGAACTCAGTAGCTGATCTGAGAAGTAGCCTGCCAAGGTAGATATGGCGGTGACCGACTTCTTCTTCATCATGGAGCTCGCGCGGTCGTTCTCGAGAATCTCGAATGTGATCTTCTGCAGCGCATTGATCTCAGCGTCCTGCAGCATGGGGCCAAAGCAGCGGGCGACCTCGGTCAAGACGTCGATGGCGTTGCTGTCGGTGCCCTTCTCCAGATCCACCTGCAGCATGCCCTTGGGCACCTTGGGTAGACCATGTTGTGAGGGCTGGATGACATGGTAGCCCACCAGGCGCGGGATCAGCACCTTGCTGACTGCGCTGTATGCATCGAGGACAGCCTTCCCGCGCGCAACGCCGCTGACTGGGTGCGGCAGAGAGACGACAACTTCTCGGAGAGCGAGGCAGGGTATGGACTGGTCTACGGTGTTGTCGGTCTGCAGGTTGGAGAGCTTCTCGATCATGGGACATAGAATCTTGTCCGGGATCTTGTTCACGAAGGGTCCCAAGCATTTCACCGCCTGGTTCTGCACCTCTCCATTTGTGTCGACGAGCGTGTGCAGAAGGCCCTCTACGGTCTTAGCGCAGGTGACTTCGTCGTGCTGGAGGAAGCCCGAGTGAGCAATGACCAGAATGTCGTGCAGATCGCTCAGGGCCATGAACCGGAAGTCTGGGTCCTCATCGTTGAGCTTCGGTAGCAGCTGGGCGACATTGTTCGACGTCGGGTTCGGCGGCACAGAGGAAGAGGGTGCCATGACGGCGGTGTTCTGGTAAGAGACAGCTCGCTGCTGCTGCAGTTGTTTGCGTGTTTGCGCGCAGGCGGCGTGGCGGGGTATCGTCGGTGGGGGAGGGTGATCGGTAGCACTGCAGTTGAGGGGAAGTGAGGAGGAAATGTATGGGAGGGAACAATGAAATTATTGTAGCGACGTAAAAGCGCGCTGCAGGCTACCGTGGAGAAAAAGAGGGTCGTGGAGATGAATTGGGCGTGGTTGCCTGGGTTTGCTCACTCACGAAGCTCCATCTCTGCCTCAGGTACCGATTCATCAACACAAGCGGCGTATAGCTACATGTTCACCATCACCACGCAATCATGTAGACTTCGACCTGCTAAAATACATTCTAACTGCTTCGCATGTGCGTGATCCACGCAACAATATTTTAGGTGTTAAGCCATGCACGTGATCCGGAGCTCTGGCCATTAGCCGTGAACCATGACGTACTAGCTACGAGCGGCCGAAGCGCAGTGACCTGATCTTTCTTCCACGCGCACACTTCCATCGTCCCATTATCGCATTCCATTGATCTTCGTCCGGGTCAATTGGTCTCCATACAGCTCCACCATGTC
>AJMS01010317.1:0-20939 GCA_000263175.2 Phaeosphaeriaceae sp. UM 1110
TGAAGGGCGCGTACGTCATGTACAATATCCGTGCGAGCCCTTCACCCAGCAGCACACACTGGTGCTGAAGAGTCAACCACGGACGCGCGCTCTAATTTTGTCGAAGAGCCTTAGCAAGCTCTTGTCTGCTGAGACTTGTAGTCCTGACTTGCGAGTGCAAGGAGTCTGAATTTTTGAATGCAAGTTGGTGCTTCTCGAGTCAGCATTGGGTGATCGAGGTTCATATGCATTGAGCAAAATATGGCTCTGGAGGTTCATCGCAGGTACAGAGACATGCGTCGTCCCAGCTGCGCGCGTCGAAGTCACAATCATGCGATCTTGTAGGCCGTCAGATTCAACTCCGCCCGGTAAATGAGCAGAGGTGAATTATGAGAAGTCATCTATCAGGCAACATTCTTGCGTTTGTCTGTGGCTATGTCATGCCGCGGCCAGCATCCCACCGTCACGCATTCCGGAGCATGGGTCCAACATACATTGCCCCACAGCCAATCGCGACTAATATGATGGCAAAGGTGCACTTTCAATGAAGAAGGATGTAAAGAGGAGATGTCGTTAGTTCAAGAGTGGAGGAAGAGTTATGAGGAAACTCATGATCCTGGCTAGCGTGCGCATCGGTCACACTACTCTCAAACGTCACCTCAACGTCGATGCCCAAGATGTTTGCTTCTCTACAGAGTATCATCAAGCCCAACATCATACTCAAACTCTTTTGTGCCACGCCAGTGTCCAGGAGGCCGCTCTCAAAGACACCCTAGCACACAGTGAACCGAGGATCCCAGGAAGCAGGTCTATACCAAGAAGCACGGAACTGCTGCGTACGAGGATTGAACCTGTACAAAAGGAATGGTGAGCAACTCCATCGCAGTAGTTAGCAAGAAACTTACTTTGATAGAGCAATTTACATGCCACCACTGTAATCGCATTGCTATCCTGGCAACCAGCCAATTGCTCAAGTCTTGAACTATGCCCATTACAATCCGTGTAACGAGCATCCTCCAGCTGGATCTCATGTGCCATTGTATCTGGTTCAGGCCCGACACATTGCTTCATTCATGCAGAAACGCATGAATTCCTGTCAGAAGAGTAAGCCAGCAAGCACGCCCGGAGGTTGCGATACCTTCACGTTCAAGTCAGCAAAATGAATCTTGTACTGACTAACAAAGATAGGCTCTCGAAATTTCAATGCCCACGTCTCATATCATGGACTTCTGTTTCAGAAGATTTTGAAGTGGTGCCACCATGTTCTTCTAAAAGCACCGCGGCCAATGAATGGCCTGAGGTCTGCGGCAAATATGCGCCATCGAGCAAAGTGCTGCGGGACTCTGCACTGCCAAATTTGAGATCGCGTCTCTTGCCGGAATCCAACTCTTTTCGGTGCGTCGACTTATCGAAGTCGAATGCATAAATGTGACCCCAGTGCGTTTCGGGAAAAATATGACGGCAACCGAATTGGAAAACCAGTATCAAACCGCACACAACATCCATGCCTCAAAGACCTTCTTTGCAATTCGCAAAGCTGGAGGGCATTGCAGAACGAGTTGGATTATGGGGACGACTCAACATGATGCAAAGGAATCACTGAGATCTCTATCAATGGAGCACATATGAACGAAGCATATGCACCCAACATTGATCAAGTGCCAAGTTTCAGGGTGGTGAATGTCAACAGAACGATATCAACACGGCACCACGCTCATAGCAAATACGAACCAGATCGTCTGGCCGCGATAGACGTCTCACTGTTTGAGGTGTCGCAACCATACTCTGTTATGGTCACCCACCCTACAACTGTTTCAGTGAAAGCTGGGTATGACGAAATATCTCAAAACAAACGCGTTCTAGGGTCTTCGACGGCTGCCATATCAACGCGCCAAGCCCCGCGTACTCGTTACTCGCATGAAGATATCCAAGTCGATTTATCTCGTTGCCGGTTCCTATCGTCTTGCACTGCTCTACTGCTACCATTTTTGGCCGTTCGACCGCTTCAACACCACACCTTCGGTACACATACGGCTTCGCGCTCCCGAGGCTCTCATTCCCCTCTTTCTACTCACCATCGTTGCAATTGGATACTCGTGTAACACCATGTCGCAATCCACACCCACCTACATCGCTTCCTACGAGCGCGGTCCCTACTATACCAGCATGCTCAACGCCGAGGCCAGTCACTTCAACCCCTTGGCTAAATCGCTTTCCCCATCTCCTCAGCGCAGCCCTCTTCGTCCAACTGCTCCAGTCTTCGTCGCGCCTACTGCACCTGTGCCTGCGAAGTCTGCCTACAAGACTATCGCAGAGTCTACGGCGGAGGTCGCGGGGGAGCAAAATGAGAGCTCTGCAGATATCAACAACACACACAAAGACTGGGTTTCCTTCCTTTCACCGATTACATGCGGCACTATCCCCACTTCTCGCCAGGCACTATTCGACTTCGCTGCCATTGGCGACGCCCCGCTTCCTAGCCATGGCCATGACATCTTCGACGCGGACACATTCCCGCTAGATGACAAGGCTGAATTCAGCAACAATCACACGGGACAGGTCACTAGCCACGATCTACAGCTAAGCCTGGACGACTTCCTCAGTCAGAATGTAGGCTACTTCACCGCGATCAGTGCGCCTGCCGATCCTTCATACACTCAGCAGGACGCAGCAGCTCATGGAGCTCAGAACAAAGGCAACGATGCAACTGAACACCATCATTCGAGCTACGATGCACCCTTGGGGCAAAAACTCGCGCTCGAGCGTATCGCATCCGCATCTGAGCAGTATGGCCGAGGCACTCGCACCGAGCAACACCCACCTCACCTTGACATGAACTTTAGCGCAACGTTTCGCCATAAATTTCCACACGGCCCTACCGCATCCACCTTCCAGCCTTCTGGCACAGCTAGTTTCACAGAGCAGGGTCCACATCACCATGATGTTAACTCTGGTGCAGCCTTCGACCAAGAACTCTCATTCGAGCCCATCTCGTCCCCCTCCGAGCAAAACCACAACTACAGCAACGCCTTGTACACCGATGACGATTACAAAAACACCTTCAGCAACAAGTCGCGATACAATCTTCTCAACTCCACCCACTCTACCACAGACATTGCCGCAGAGCAAGACCCGAACTTCCACAGTGCCTTCTACCAAAACACCGAACAGAGCACTACTCACTTCCCCTATCTGACTATGGACAGCCCTGGCGTACCTCTGAGCAATATGCGTCCTGTGTCTCCCCCAGTCACACCACCGGAGCACCCAGTCCAAGCTCTCATCGTGGGTGAGCCCCATGTCTCCAAGAACGTCGACGATGCAGACGCACCTATCAAGCGCTCTACCAGTTGCCCTAGCCGTCGCAATGGCAAGAAGACCGTCGACCTCGGTGCTGTGAAGAACACCGGCGTAAAGAAGTCCCAAAAGAAGGGCACCGCCACTGCACCATCGCCTGCGCTGCAAGCAAAGGCTAAAGCCGTCAGCTCTAAGTCAAGCATTGACCAAAAGATGCGTAAAGCCAACCTTGTTATCGCTGCGCAAAAGAAGAGCGATACTTTGGCGAAGAAGATGGGCCAGCACATCCAGCTTGTCCGTGAGAATGGTCGTCTGAAGCCCAAAGGAGTCTACTGGAAGGCTCCTGAGGGTGATGACACGATTCCTGCCTCTGAAGAGGGCAAGGCAAACCTCGTTCAGCAGCTCGTTGCCGCAATGCGGAACAACAAAGGCTGCAAGGAAGTTTCTGGCTCCCGCCAGTTCTTGAACCGTTGGGGCGAGGAGGCCAAATACTTCTCCGATGAGGAGTTGGAGATCGCCGCTTGGTCTGCCGTCGACATGATGGTAGATGTCCATGCCAATGGTTGGACATCTACCATCATGGACTCGAACCTTCGCGACCAAGTGCAGAAGACCATGTTCTGCACTTTTGAGGACCGATTTGACGCGCTGGCCAAATTGCTTACTGTATGCCATTCATCATACCCCACATATCTTGTTCATAATCATTCATACTAACATAATATAGTTTTCGAAGCGCACGTGTGAGGACCTCCTCAAGAACGAGCGTTTTTCGACGATTGTCGGAAACCCCTGGGAGCTCGAAGTCCGCACCACAAGCAATGCGGCATCAAACAAGGCAAAGGGCGATTTCATCAAGGACAAGAAGAACATGAAGCGCGCTCGTGAGGAGGATGAGGATGGTGGTCGCCCACAGAAAGCCGCTCGTTCTTCTTGATTCTTGATGGGTTCGTCCTTTGCCTTGTTTGATTGTTTTCTCTTGCGGAGTTGGAATTTTGTTTCGCTTTTTTGTTATATACCCTGGCATGGGAAACTGGAGTTTTGGGTCCGTTTTCCCCCTTTGTAATACTAGTAATGCGTCACGAATACAGCGTTCTTCTTTTGAGGTTCCATGCAATGTTGAAGCCAGACTGGTTCCTGTATTATGCCATCCTTCTCATCTTTATAACCCTCCACACACAACTCGAAAAATCCACCTCCGAGACATCTGAAGTGCTTTGAAGGCGTATACTGGTTGGATGCTTTACTACATCGCGAGATGTAGAGTCCAGGATGCTCTATAGTCTCGCCGTGTCAATTATGCCCCATTCCAAGTGGAACGGTGATACTTCCCAAATCTAAGAGCCTGACAGTCTTCAGAGCCTCGTAGTGTAAGAACAAGAGGTGTCAGAGCACATGTAGTATAACAGGCTATCACAACATCTCATCGTTTGGAACTTCGTAACCCCTCATTATATTACTAGATATTTCCTTTTTTTTTTGGGTATGTGATGTATTTCAAGGTCTGACCCCACCACATATCCGCTGCGCATGTTGACATGCTGGGTCTACGAAGGCTCATCATCACTAAGTGGAAGTTCACAAAGCATCCTATAGCCATTCTGATGCCTTGAGAATCTGAAAGCCTGATGAACTTCAAGAACTCGTAACGGAAGATATCTGTGCCCCAGAGCGAGCCCTGAGCTCCGGGATTCAGGAGGAGTCCTGCTTTTTCAATTCCGTCATATCTCGATGGAGAATTGGAGACTTCCAAATATTGAACGTTTAGTTGTATTTCGCATCTTTATCACACATGATATATCGATTGAAGGATGGCATGTAGGCGTCAGAACGTATCGTCCCCTCACCAGTCTCAATTCAATGATGCATCTTGAGATTTCCACGACGCTATGAACGTCTAATAGCTTGGTGTTCCACAAAATCTCGTCACGCAACAGTTCTATATTGACGACAGACATGCAGCATGCAGGATAGGCTATAAAGCTATCACTATGTGCTATAAAACACCTCGAACCCGACCTGGAGTCCCAAGTCTCGAGCGCAGGATGTGCCTCCAAGCACATATTCTGTTATTGCCTAGATCCTGGCGCGCCAAGCTAGAGATTTGCGGCAAGCTCGACAACCACGAAGGAGCCAAACATATCTAGCAATGCCATGTCAGGGTGATCAATACATCATAGGCCTGAGAAGCTTCCAATAGATCTCATTGGATGTTGCGTCTGATGTTTGGCTGTCACCACTGGTGGCATCCGATGGGCATTGTATCGAAATAAAGCGTGAGCGGCTCAGCAACAGCTTCAAATCCCATTGATGCAACTTTCAGATCGATTCGTTGAAGAAATACGATCAGTACAATCTACAACATTCTTAGCAAGATGACTCCAAACATGGCGTCCAGTCAAGTGTCAATATTTGAAGGAATCAAATCATCATAGTCCAAGATCGTCCTTGTAACATCATCCACCTCTAACCTGGAAACAATCAGACAACTAATCGATGGGGCATAGACGCGGTGACCAGAGAGCAATACGGTTTAGGAGAATCACAGCGCCATGTTGACATGTGCCGAATATCGAAGTTGACGCAGCTGATGTTGTGGCTAGTGATCTCAAACAGTCGAATATGTGCTCTAAAGGACAGTGTCGGCGAGAAGATAAGAATCATATCTCGACGACGGCACGTTGTTCCGTGGAGTCGACACACCATTCCTGCTCGATAAAGCCCATCGAGTCAAGCTGTTCGAGTTGTCAAGATTGGAGACGAGAGTCCCATTACCGAAGCTTTTGAATCTCAATAATTCAAATTTCAGAGAGCAGAGTCGATTGCCCAAGTTGAAAATATCTCCTGTACTGCACAATCTGCAGTTGCCTCAATTCAGATCTGAACGCAGGGAGAAGGTACATGGGACTGTCCAAACAATACTCTGAATAGCTATGCTGCACTCGGGCCAAAGCTGCGTGGTCGGGTCTAGACTGAAGCGTGTGGAGCCAAGCTCCTGGACTCTACTTGTGTCCGTTCAATTGCATCTCTGCGAACCACGTACGTGCATGCCGTCATCTCATGCAGCAGAGCAGACGTGGGTTCACGTCTGGCATGTAGGATGACATGCGTCCCGACGCCGAGACGAGTGTTGAGACATCTTCCGGAAGTTGTGCGGAGAAGGATGGGGCATGTAGCCAACTGAATTTAGCCACGTCAGCCCGTGCCACTAACACTTGCAAAATTTTCATCCGAGCATCTCCGTGCGATCGTATGCATTGTTTCTTTCAATGCTTTGTTAATTTTATTATTGTGGTTATGTATTTTGTTCAATTATTTTTGTTGTGGTTATGAGTTTTGCAAATTGTGTCTACTCCATCAAATCACCAACAGCATCGGTGGTTTAGTGGTAAAATTAGCCGTTGCCATTCATCTGAATCAATTCGGCTAGCCCCGGGTTCGATTCCCGGCCGATGCATTGCTTTCTTTTTGCCGTTTCGATGGCTGTGATGGTGCTGAGGGAGGTCTTGTGCAGCATGGCACAAGATGGGATGATCCACATCGGGGCAGATTAGCGAGCACGTGGCGCTCAGACTTTCTCTTTTGCACGTGCAAGTCAGGGTCCAGCGCGACAATAAGCTTAAAATTAGTTTCGAGAGCATCTAGAGGAGTAAGCGGCTTCAAGTATGTGTCACGCACGAGGGGATTTTGTGAACTGTTTTGCATCTGACAAGAAGTTGTGCTGTTGGTGCCGCGCGTGTATGTGCAACAGGAGAATCAAGGTGGTGTCACAACGGGGTGTATTGTTTGGCAATGTGAACACAATTGACTTGATCAAAAAGTGTATGTATAATACGATGTCGAATTTTGAGTACGATGATGTGCTACACAGCACTTGTTGTAGCCATAACGCGCCCCATGCCTATGCTTATCGCTAATGTCCAGAAAAAAATTCCCAAATATTGTACGTCGAATAGAAGTATGTACAGGTTTACAATCCCCAGGGGCCGTCAACAATGTTGAGGGCTCCATCCACAGCATCCTCAAGCTGCTCCACCCTGTGCCTTAGACTGCGGTTTTCCTCGCGCTCCTTAGCCAAACGTCCCCAGACAGCCGCTTGTGCACCTCCTTCGCAATTGGCACAACCCCAACCACCCTTCTCGAGGTTGACTGTGCCGTCGCGAACCTTGTCGTATGTGCTCTTACGCTCAAGCGGCTGAGGCTTGCGACTCTTGGGTGTGCTTTCGAGATCGACCTCCAACATGGACGACATGTCGGTACCGGTCGGGCTCATGCAGTTTCTCGAGAAGACACTCGCTGCATCAGTCTCGCACTCCGACTCGAAGCCCGAATCGACACTAATCTCCGAGTTGGAGATGCGATTGCGTCGTCGCGGGGTGGTATCTGCGCATGCAGTATGTTCACATTGTGGTTGGCTGCGGACCAGCGCCAGACTGCGTTTGCGTGCCGCCTCCTCTTCTTTCCTGGCGTGTCGTTCAGATGCGAGATCCTCAGTCAACTTGCGCATCTGCTCATCCTGCTCTGTCGCGCGTGCTGCCATGGTCTCGAGCTGCATTTTCAAGTGTCGCACCCTCGTGTCTGCCTCATCAAGCTCGTCTTCCTGCGCACTTTGTTCGGACCGCGCATCTACAAGAGCGGTTGATAGCTGGCGGTACGATGATTGATAACGGGAGAGGAGTCTCTCTGCGTTGGCGAGGAGATCGTTGAAAGAAGAGGGAGCGAGCGGGTCGGCGGGGCCATGAGGGAAGAGCGCTTGTGCGATGTTGATGTTCAGAAGCTCGTCATCGGCATTATGGTATACGGGTGACTGGGATGGAGGTGGTGCAGCGGCGTTCTTCTGGGTCGACAGCAGCCACGCGAACTTGCTGCCCGCAGTCGGTTGCTGTGGCTTTGTGGGTGTGATCTCTTCTGGTCGTCGTGTTGGGCTTTCGGATCCGCGTGTGAGTGAGGAGCCACGGTTGAAAAGGGTGGCCATCATGGTTCCACGCCCGTCCTCTTCGTCCTCACTCTCTTCGTCTGATGAGTAGAACTCCTCTCCAGGCTCCGACTCTGATTCCGATCCTGACTCAGAGTATTCGCTTGGTGGGGAAACGCCGAGCTTAACAGGCGCAGACGATCCGTTGAACCAGTTTTGCAGTGCGCGTATCTTGGGCTGCGAAGCGTTCGACTCGGTGGCGCCACGTGAAGGTATGAAGCTGGCGAGTGACTTGGTGGGTGAATGGAACGATGCTTTCGAAGTATGTTGCTGTAAAGTAGTTGATGCGCGGTTGAGAAAGGGCTGGCAGTTGTCGATAAGGGTTCCAGTCAAGGTTCGCTGGTGCTGGTGGCTGCTTTGCGGGTAGTCCTCCAAAGGAGAAGGTGCATGTGGATCGTATGCGGTAGTCGTCCTTGAGGTGAGAGCGGAAGGTGGTGGTCGGACGATGTCGTTGGCAATTTCGACGTCGTCAAAGCTGTCTTCGGCAAACGTGGAGCTTGGATTGTGTGTAGACTGGTGTGGTCGTATGTCACCGTGTGGCGAGTAGTGTGAAGCCTGGGGTGCCGCGAGGGGTCCATTGCGGCTCATGTTGCGCTGATGCATGCCTGCAGCTCTGCAGGACAGGCTAGGCTATCGGTCGGGATGCGAAAGTCGGGTAGCGAGGAATCTGCAGCTGCCCGCCAACCAGATATTCGATAAAGAAGTTGGAATGAAGCCGTGAAACGTTAACAAATCTCCCTGGTGTTAAGAGGAGCGTGTGGTAGCCGGGCCAACCTAGGAACGTCGCAATCAACAAGGTTCTGAGGCTCTAGCGCGGAGGATGAAACGAGGCGGTCAGTCGATGAAGGGTCGGACGAAAGACAGCAAATAATGTGGTGAAATAAATCGCTGCAGAATGTCGAAGGTGTGGGAACAGAACCTTGACAGCACGAGCACAGCGAGGTTTTGATCACAACAGATGTTGTGAAACATGTGGTTGGCGGGGTGGCTGGAAGCAAGATTTTAGTGAGGCTGGGGTTGGCGTGGCAGGCGCGTCATCGCAGCTCACCGCAACAACACCAATGTCGCTCACTTAGGCCGATAGGCTCCTTATCGCTGGGGATACTCATAGCGTATCGAGTGTAGTCCTCGATATTGAAATCGGTGCGCCGCTACGGAATGTATTGACCGCATTATCTTGGATTGCTATTGTAGACGCTCCCCTGTGCCGGTCACCCACGACGATAGTGCGCCTGCATGCCTTGCCCAATGACATACTGTGTAGAATGCCTAGAAACACTGCGCTAGCGAAACACCACATCTTCTCGCATTCCCCATCTCAGCCTCAATTGTTCGCTTCGATCAGATGTGCAAACTCAGAAGTCCCCCAGCGGTCAGTCCCGTCGTCAGGTAGGATGAACCAGGGTGCCTTTTCGCGAAGATAGATATGGTTCTTGACTTTCGGAATGTCGCACGTGAAAGACGACAAATCGACCGACCCCATCGTCACGCTGACTTCGTCCGCATAGAACGAATACACCATTGAAATGGGAGTTCCACAGCTAGAGCAATAGGTCCGCTCTGCCACTTTTGACAGCTTCAGCGTTTTGAGCGTGGTTGAATCCGTATAGCTCAAAGCTGTACTTGAGAAGGAAATGAACGGGAGATATACCGAGCCAGACAATTGTTGGCATGCGCGACAATGGCAGAGTGTGATGTCTGAAGGCGATACACTAGACGTGTACTTGACTCCGCCACAACGACAGCCACCTCTGAAAACCACATCGCCGTCGACACTTCTCGAGACGTACCTGGACCCATTCGCTGCTACAATATGATCAACCAATGACGTAGGTAACGAAGTGCTAAGGATTACTCACGTTTTCGTGCAATGCCTAAAAAGACAGCATCCACTTCTTCCACCTTGCCGTCAATGGCCAATTTCTCCCATTCTTCCTTGTATATGCCTTGAGCCTTTCGCCGGATGTCATTACTCGCGAAAGTCCGTGCTACATCCTTGACAATGACATTCTCAACAAAGAAATCGTCCCATTGATCGACATCATAATATCGTTTGCCATATCCGGCTTGATTGTGGACGGTCTGGACGCTCTCTACCTCAAGCCCAGCGTTCTCGAGAAGACGTCGAAGCGCATACTCCGACCGACTCCATGACCGATTGTAGGGAATTGGTAGATCCAAGCGTCGAGCTACTCGTTCCAATACCATACCGGACACGAGGTTTCTTGGATGTGTCGCGTCCACTGCTAGCACACCTCCAGGTTTTAGATAAGTTGACCAATGCTCGACTGCCGCTTTGGGATCTGGGAATAGCACCAAGGCTGAGGCGACAGTGATCACATCGAACAATCTGCCTTTCAGTGCTTCCGTCTCTTCTAGATGTAGTACATCGCCCTTGTAGAAGCTCACATTAGAGAACTTGCTGCCGCCTTGTTCTTTCTTTCTTGCGGCGATAGAGAGCATACCAGGTGTGACATCGACGCCGACTACGCTGCCAGCTGTGCCGACTCTCTCCGCCTCAATGAATGTCAGCAAACCAGTTCCACATGCAAGATCCAAGACATGCTGGCCTTCCTGGATGTCCACATAGGTGATGAATCGTCGTGTAAATTCACTGTGCCATGTGTCGTCGTAGTCGCCAGACCTCCCCTCGTAGAACCTGATCGCATTGGCTGATTGTCGTTCTCCAGACATGTCTTCCTTGTGTATCTCAAGTTCGTGGGAAATGGTTGCAATATCAAGTTGATCTTGCTTTGTAATGTGAGCTTCAAGCCCGGCCAATCAGATTTAGACTGGTATGGTCATGTTGCTCTCAAAATTGACAAGTGAGATTCAACTGTGAGTAACTTCATGTCTGACCTTATGATATAATAGCGACATAGCGATTTTAAGACAGAGAATGTATCGACGTTTGTCACACTTCGGTTGTGTCGAGTGAGGGGAACCGAAGGGCATGGGTGAGGCGCTATGGCCCAAACCGGTAAGCGTGTCAATCTAAGCCTTACCTTCATACTTGTTCCTTTTTCGTTCTTCGTTCTTCGTTCTTCGTGGGTGCCCCATTCCTCACATCAGCAGAGCAGCACATTATGATCAACATAGTCGCGCCACACTCTTCACGGATGAATACTTTCAATCTTCCTCACGAGCGAACCTGAAACTTGGCGCGTTGAAGATACGAACAGAGCCGCTTCCAAGGACCATGCTTGTGGACACGAGTTTGCAGCCAAAGATGTACACCAGGTAATTAGACAGGTCGCTTCCGCGTGGCAGCAAGGATGCCCGGTCTTTCAGTGATGAGTCTACGTACTTGCATCACAAGGTATCTTGGCTCTTAGAACTGGCCATTGACGGCGAACCTGGCTGTACGGTGAATGAGAACATGGCCACAAAGTCTCCGCACGCTCTGCCTCTGCTTTGACGACTCTTTGAAGACCTTAGTCTATGTGAATTCTGCAAAGAGCCTACCAGAACAGCAGAAGCTTCTCGGAACAATGCATAAATTACCCTGGGCACCGGGTGTTTTGCGTGGGTAATAGGGAGATCTTCCTGCGCCCCACAAGACTGCACCCCACATGATCTTCGTAACATCATGAAGAGCCGCCATTATATATAATATGGGTGAACAGTCTGGATAAGGTTCATAGAGTATATTCGGCTGGATGCTGGCAAATCACAGTAAGAGCTTGTCCAGTTCACTATGCAGTTCCGCAACAAGCTTGTCTGAGCTGTACAAGCCATCGAAGTTGCCACGCCTTTCCGATCCAAAGCATGTGGGCAAGCCACATTGTGCTAGATTCGATTCTGGATCTCCGAGTTTGCCAAGCCTTTGAAAGTGCAACGCATCACTGTCACGGTTCAAAGGAGACTACACTTTTTACTGAAGAGTGCGGAGCATTTACAAGGCGCAATTATTCCATCAATCATATCTCCCCTTCCAAAGAAGCGCAGCGTCATCGAAAATCGAAGCTTCGTCAATCCTTGATCGTATGTGGAGCTTAAAGGCGAAGTATACAACCTTCAACACCCAAGCTCTTCGGGAAAGCAATTCTGTAGTATACTCTTGTGGGACTGGCGGGAATTGTTCAGTGCTATGGGAAACAGACATCAAGCACACACATCTTCATGTCTGGTGGCCAAAGAAAGCACACTGGACATATCCGGTCGGCAGTGCTTCATATCGACTTCCGTGTGGAGCAAGAAGCGTGCCAATGGGGCCAAGTTGTGCTGCGTCTATTAGATTATGGTCACGCTACGATTCCCACTTTCTGAGATCCTGTCTCCATTTGGCATCCATGATCTACCCCGGCTTACCGGATGACCCTTATTGCATACGCATGTTATAAAGAATAATCGGTGTTCGCGACTCATTCAGTATCTGATCAAGCAAGCACTTCAGCATCTACAGTCATTCATCATGAAATACTCCATTGTTCTTCCGCTCCTTGCGACTACCGTCCTTGCGGCGCCTGTGGTTGAGCAGCGTCAGGCCGCAGCCTGTCCTGCGATCCCGTCTACGTTCCCATCCACCACCAATGCCAAACTTCCTAACCCCTTCAAGTTCTTCGACGGAACAGCCGTGACTACCAAGGCGCAATTCGACTGCAGGAACAAAGAAGTTAGCGCTGCTATCCAAGCTCAAGAGCTCGGTGACTTCCCACCGAAGCCGTCGTCAGTCACTGCTACATACTCCGGCACGACGCTATCGATCACGGCTACTGAGGCAGGCAAATCAGTCTCATTCTCCGTCACGATCAAGAAGCCGAGCGGTGCAGGACCATTTCCAGCCATCATCGCGTACGGCGCGGCCAGCATCCCCGTCCCTGCTTCTGTCGCCACGATCACTTTCAACAACGACCAGATCGCTCAACAGTCGGGAGGCAGCAGCCGTGGCAAGGGCAAATTCTTTGACCTTTACGGATCCAGCCATAGTGCTGGTGCCACCACTGCTTGGGCGTGGGCTGTCGATCGTATCATGGACGCGCTTGAGTCTACGTCCAGCGTTGGCATCGACCCCAAGCGTGTTGGTGTGACTGGTTGCTCCCGTAACGGCAAGGGCGCCTTCATTGCTGCTGCTCTGGTCAACCGCATTGCTTTGGGTCTGCCCCAAGAGTCTGGCTCTGGTGGCGCAGCCTGCTGGCGTATCTCCGACTCAGAGAAGGCAAAGGGCAAGAACATCCAGACCTCTGGTCAGATTGTTGGCGAGAACGTGTGGTTCTCCACCCGCTTCAACTCCTTCAGCACAAAGTCCAGCACCCTGGCTACCGACCACCACCAGCTTGCGGGTATGGTCGCTCCTCGCGGTCTTCTCGTGATCGAGAACGAGATTGACTGGCTCGGTCCGGGATCCACAACTCCATGCATGAAGGCTGGCCGTCTCATCTACAAGGCGTATGGAGTACCCGGCAATATGGGCTTCACTGGCTCTGGCAACCACGCTCACTGCTCGTTCCCGTCCAACCAGCAGTCAGATCTCACAGCCTTCATCAACAAGTTCTTGCTTGGACAGGACGGGAACACGGACATCGAGAAGGGTCCAAGCGGAACTGATGTTGCTCAATACATCGACTGGACTGCGCCTACCCTTACTTAGAAGGTGGAAGACTGGCGAGAAAGACGATTATTCTACTTCGATTGTGTATATGTCAGGTGGCAAGGATTGGTACCGTACACACCTTCGCTTCTTATGTATGTAGATGTCACATGTTGCCATTAGCAAAATTGAATGAAACATGGAAACACATCAAGTGCTGATTCGCAGTGCATGTTGTGGGCCAAGTCTTGACGAGACCAGCTGGAGGTACTCCACGAAATACTTGGGCCTGTCTTATCATCTTCTCCAAGCCAACAACAACACCTCCTAGGCAATATCATTTGTGGGCGGCTGGGCAGCTTGAGCGCAAAAGTCTCGCGAGGTGGGGCTTCAACTGGACTATTACTGGCCTCATAGAGAAATGTACGAGTGCGACAGAAGTTTGGTGTTCGGAGGCTCAGGCGGTCAGGAGCGCGAGGGGTCGGTCTTGGTGGCACTCAGGCGGATTGCGCTTCCCGATTGCGATGCGGTCGCCAACGCTCGGACGCTAAACACGTCAACCGCGTTACTTGTATGCACTCCGCGTTGTGTGCCGGTGATGAGACTGTCGTTGTAGACAATTGTGATCCCATCTTCGCATGCTGAACGTGACGATGTCCTCAGGAGCCAGTGACCGTGCCACGTGACTGTGCTAGTGCCGAGCCACCCGCGCTTACCGGTTTGGGCGGGTCGCAACTTCCAGCCCAGCGATTCAACGTTCTCAAAGCAAACCACCACCATATCCGCCCATCACCAAAGCGCGTGCCGCATCCCAACTCGGCCAGCAACACGCTCTACACAACGTGTGGTGCGGTTTGAGCACCCCAGAGCGCGATTTTGCGTGCACCTGCCTTGCCACGCCCCATTTTGCGCATCCCCCCTTCAGCCTGCTCTATCGCGACGACGCGAACTGCGGACTTCCGGCGGAGCTTCATCACCCTCATTCACTGCATTCACCGCAGCACCGCCGAGCCCCACGATAATGCCATAGCAGCCCCCTGCACGCGCCAAAACACCCGTCGCGACTGTCACTCCCTCAAAGTCGCGCTCCCACCCTGCCACCACCTCGAGTCGCCATCGCGCCTGAGGTCTTCGGTCCAGTACATCGACTCTTGTTTGCGCCCCACAACACCCACGACCACCTGTCACCACCATGGCGTCGGTTCAGGCCACGCCGGACACGGGCGGCAACCAGCTGCCCGGCGGCATGACCCGCGAACAGGCTCAGCACATCTATAAGGTATGACCGACCGTGCGCTCACTTTGCGCCGCGTGCGATTGTACTTGCATGGCCTTGACTAACGTATGTACTTGCAGCAATACCAAGCAATGAAGCAGCAAGGCGTGCCGGAGTCCAATCCTGAGTTCATCAAGGCCAGAAACCTGCTCTCGATGATACAAAAGCACAACCACTTCAACCAGATGAGGCGCATGCAGCAGGCGCAACAGCAACAGCAGCAGCAGCATCAGCGCCAGCAAAGCATGTCCGATCCCCAGGCCATGCAGCAAAACGGCGCCGCCATGAACATGCCCAATGGAGCAAAGCCTGCTGGGTCTGTTGATGCTACCATTGCAACACCTTCCAGCGGCGCAGCCAATACCACACAGATTGTGACTACCAGCGCACAAGCTCCGGCCAGCGATGGGCAGACACCCACATCGGCAACTGGCGCCAATGCTGCATTGTCGAAGGAGCAGCTGCTCATGCTGCGTGCCCAGATTGGCGCTTTCAAGCACTTGTCCAAGGGCCTGCCGTTGCCTGCAAACATGCAGCAACAAATCTATGGGCATCACTCGATGAAGAAGGCACAGTCGCCCGCCGACACCGTCAACGCTGTGTCTCAGGCTCTCGACAACGCAACTCGCTCTGCAAGCACAGGTGGTGCCGTACAAGAAGCTCCAAAGCTTCCTCGCCTGCCAGACACCTACATTGAGCCCTGGAGTAGCGAAGCTCTGCGCGACGTGAACTACATGACGCACACTCAGCGAAGGAACCGGCCGTACATCCCGACCATTATGCCCCAGGGTATCGATATTGACGCTGTGCAGCAGAGCATGCAAGAGATGCGCAAGGAGCGCGAAATTTTACTCTACAACCGCCTCACCGCACGGAAGGCGGAGCTGGAGAAGCTCAACGCCAACATCGGTTCGTGGGACACCAGCAAGACCGACACGCCTGAAGACGATGGCAGAGTCAAACTGGCTTTGGTCATTGAGCAGAAGAAGCTCAACTTGCTGGAAAAGCAGCGCAAACTACGACGAGACATCGCTCAGCAGATGATACACGCCGATAACCTTGCCATGACGGCGAACCGGACCATCTACCGCCGTCTCAAGAAGCAATCGATGCGCGAAGCTCGCCTCACCGAGAAGCTTGAGATGCAACAACGCGACGCACGTGAGACAAAGGAAAAGAAGAAGCATCACGAGTTTATCGATGCGATCCGGAAGCACCGCACAGAGCTACAAGAAGCTGGCATGGCCCAGCGACAACGTCTGCAGAGGCTTGGTCGGACCATGATCACCACACACCAGAACATCGAGAAGGAAGAGCAGAAACGCATCGAGCGAACTGCCAAGCAACGTCTGCAGGCTTTGAAGGCCAACGACGAGGAGACCTACCTCAAACTTTTGGGCCAAGCCAAGGATACTCGTATCACTCACTTGCTCAAGCAGACCGACGGCTTCTTGAAGCAGCTCGCCGCATCCGTCAAGGCGCAACAGCGAACATCGATCGACCGCTACCAGCTCGACAATACTGTATCCGAAGACGAATCCAGCGACGACGATTCCGACGCCGAGCCTCGACCAGGGAAAAAGCGTACCGATTACTACGAGATTGCTCATCGCAACAAGGAGGAGGTCACTCAACAAGCCAGTATCCTGGTCGGTGGAACGCTCAAGGAGTACCAGATCAAGGGTCTACAATGGATGGTGTCGCTCTACAACAACAATCTCAACGGTATTCTTGCAGACGAGATGGGTCTGGGCAAGACCATTCAGACCATCAGTTTGATCACATACCTAATCGAGAAGAAGCGACAGCCTGGCCCGTATCTCGTCATTGTACCTCTCAGTACCCTGACCAACTGGAACAACGAGTTCGAGAAGTGGGCACCAAGCGTGTCGAAGATCACATACAAGGGACCTCCCAACCAGCGAAAACAGTATCAACAGCAAATTCGCTGGGGCCAGTTCCAGGTCCTCCTCACCACATACGAATTCATCATCAAGGACCGCCCGATTTTGAGCAAGATCAAGTGGGTACACATGATTGTCGACGAGGGTCATCGTATGAAGAATGCCGGCTCGAAGCTCAGCATGACCATAACGCAGTACTACACCACTCGTTATCGACTCATTCTGACAGGAACGCCACTGCAGAACAACTTGACCGAGTTGTGGGCCATGCTGAATTTCGTCCTTCCAACCATCTTCAAATCGGCAACATCATTCGACGAGTGGTTCAACACGCCTTTCGCCAACACTGGAGGTCAAGACAAGATGGAACTTACTGAAGAAGAGCAGCTTCTTGTCATTAAGCGTCTCCACAAAGTTCTACGACCCTTCCTTCTGCGTCGTCTCAAGAAGGATGTCGAGAAGGACTTGCCTGACAAGACTGAGCGTGTCATCAAGTGCAACTTCTCTACCCTACAAGCTAAGCTTTACAAGCAACTTGTTACGCACAATCGACTTGTCGTTAGTGACGGCAAAGGCGGTAAGACGGGCATGCGTGGTTTGAGCAACATGCTCATGCAGCTTCGTAAGCTTTGTAACCATCCGTTCGTCTTCGAACAGGTTGAAGATGTCATGAACCCCACCAAAGGAACCAACGATCTGTTATGGCGAGCCGCGGGTAAATTCGAGCTTCTGGACAGGATCTTGCCCAAGTTCCAAAAGACCGGCCATCGTGTGCTGATGTTCTTCCAAATGACGCAAATCATGAACATCATGGAAGATTACCTCCGACTTCGAGGCATGAAGTACATGCGTCTAGATGGTGCGACCAAGGCCGACGATCGATCCGACTTGCTCAAGGAGTTCAATGCTCCCAATTCTGAATACTTTTGTTTCCTGCTGTCCACACGTGCTGGTGGTCTAGGTCTCAATCTCCAGACTGCTGATACCGTTATCATATACGATTCTGATTGGAATCCTCATCAAGATTTGCAGGCTCAGGACCGAGCGCATCGTATCGGTCAGAAGAACGAGGTCCGGATCTTACGTCTCATCACCTCGAACTCCGTGGAAGAGAAGATTCTCGAGCGAGCCAACTACAAACTCGACATGGACGGCAAGGTCATTCAAGCCGGAAAGTTCGACAACAAATCGACCAACGAGGAACGAGACGCCATGTTACGTATCATGTTGGAGTCCGCCGAAGCCGCAGAGAGTCTTGAGCAAGAAGAGATGGACGATGATGACCTCAACTTGATCATGATGCGAAACGAGGAAGAGTTGAAAATCTTCCAGCAAATGGACCGGGAACGTATTGCTAAAGATCCATATGGTCCTGATAAAACTTACGGTCGTCTGATAGGCGAGAACGAACTGCCCGACATTTATCTCAACGATGCAGACCCAATCGTTGAAGAGAAAGATGATACACCCGTCGGTCGTGGAGCTCGTGAGCGCACGCGCGTCAAGTACGACGATGGTCTCACTGAAGAGCAGTGGCTCGAAGCAGTCGACAACGATGATGACACTATCGAGGATGCCATCGCGCGTAAGGAGGCGAAGGTTGCCAAGCGCAGTCGCAACAAGACTGCGCGCATGGGTCTCGATCCTGGTGATTCACCGGCACCATCGCGAGATAGCTCTGAGGAGCCGATGCCGAAGAAGCGTGGCCGAAAGCCGAAGGCGGCAGAGAAGCGCAAGGCTGACGAGGCATCTCTCGATGGCGATCTTGCACCACGCAAGCGTGGTCGACCTGCTCCAGCAAAGGACAGCCTCAGTCCTGAGCACCGTGCATCGCTTCAGAAAGTCGTCAACATTGTCTACGAAGCACTCAACGATCTTGAGGAAGAGTCCACCGACCCTGACATTCCAAACCGCGGCATCATTGATCCATTTATCGAGCTGCCCGACAAGTGGGACTATCCAGACTACTATCAGCTCATCAAGAACCCGATCTGCATGAACCAGATCAAGAAGAAGATCAACAAGAAGGAGTACCAGTCGGTGAAGAGCTTCCGTCAAGATCTCGGTCTGCTGTGCAACAACTGCCGTCACTACAACGAGGACTCCAGCTTGCTCTACGCGGATGCAAACTTGATTGAGCAGACAGCCATGGACAAGCTGCGCCAGGCTACGGCTGAGTTCCCTGAGTGGCAGAACTTCGATGAAGCTGGTAGTGTCAATGGCGGCACGAGTGCGCTGAACAGCGCTGTTGGCACGCCACGAGGTCTATGAGGTATGCCCCTCCATTCACGCTTTGCAGACGTACAGTACCAACAATACCACAGTTTGAAGTGTTTTATTCAACCACCACGTGAGTGGCGCAGCGCGATCGTGAGATGTATGGCTACTGGCCGCCATCCAATCCTTTTACACCTTCTCAAAATGCCTTTCGCAACATGTATAATTGCTCGGTCGTATCTCATGGGCCCCCTGAGCGACCATTTCCTTTTCCACACAACATTACATTGGCGTAGCTCCAACGGCTAGGGCGCATTGGTCTCACTGCATGATTGATGCGATTGAAGACTTTGATTCGGGTCAGGTGGGAGTTTTTTTGAGAAATAGCTACTGAACCTTGGCAATGCATGCGTGCAGCCCGGTAGACAGAACAGATAGCATTGGCATTGGATGTATTGATTTAAGATTTCCACCATTCAAGTTACTGCGCATACACTCGTTTTCGGTTCCTCCCATGAAGATCTCCAAGCGAGCGATTCATGCAATCTTGACTGCATTCTCGATAGAGGCAATATACCGCTTTGACGAGCACGATAGACAATTTCACTTGCTCAAAACAGAATTATTCCGACGCCCAGCGAGGTACGCGAGGCTGTCACGGCTAACACCCCTGCAAATGTGCCGGCAGATACAACCATGTGGTGTGGGGATATGGGCAATTTCTCCGACCCTGGATTGTTTCAAACCCCCTCCTCATGCAACCCGGGGCTGGGCACTCTAGAGTAAACAATATCAAGGACTTTTGGGAAGGTGTTTGAAACCATGTGCCCTTGGGACTGAGGCGATTGGAGGAAAGTGGCAGCGGTTCCGTTTCTGCGGTGTAAGGCCGGGGAGCGCGATGTTCTGGTTGGATGAAAGGGATGGGCATGGCATGAAGTTTAATGGATAGGGCGATGAAAGGACTGGGGTGAGGAGATGCGTGATTATGATTCCGCGGGTAGTTAATGTTACTAGGAGACAGGTCTGAGATACGCATAGTAAGTCAATAAGTACATATACATATCTCTATCCATACCTCTATATCTCCCCTACTTCCCTTACACTACCTATTCATCTCCCCCTCCCCCAGCCTACCTCTTTCTCCCCACTCCCTTACCCAAGATGCGTCTCTCCCTCCTCGTCGTCGCCGCAGCCTGCGCAAACTCCTGCTCCGCAGCCATCTCCTGGACTCTCGCGCGCGCCTCCAACCCGACCGCAGACCAGAATGACGCCTACGCACGCATCAACGACGCTATGACCAAAGCCGTTGCCCGCTACGGTCGCTACTCTCAACTCTCAAAGACCATACGCGTCGCATACGCCCCAGGTGTTCCTACCGCCGAAGCCAACTTCAACGGCGATTTGCGATTCGGGTCGAACCGCGCATACATGACCGAGCGCACAGCCATGCATGAAATCAGCCATACGTTGGGGGTTGGGCAGACTGCGGCGTTTGATCGCAAGTGCGCGGCGCAGGATTGGAGGACTGCATTGCCGTTGCTGAGGAGTTGGGTAAGTTTTGAAATGTAGATTTGAGACCTTTGCTGACTTTTGACTTGCAGGATGGACAGAGTGCGAAAATCAACTGTGGAGGAAGCCATATTTGGCCGTATGGGTTGAACTATGAGACGGAGTGGAGTGAGACGAATGCGGTTAGGCATGTGCAGTTGATTCAGGCGATGGTGAATGATGGGATGCAGGGGTGAGTGGGGAGAGAGGAGG
>AJMS01010316.1:0-20816 GCA_000263175.2 Phaeosphaeriaceae sp. UM 1110
CTTCAACTTCTCCTGCATCTCGTTCATGGAAATCTCATGGGAGTTGGTGGCCTCCTGTGACTGCTCTTGCAAGAAATTGTTCTTTTTGCGCTCGTCCTCGATTGTCAAGACACGCGAAGCAATCTCGCGGTCCTTGTCTGATTGCATAGAATTGTGTTGAGACTGCAGCTCGTCAAATTGCTTTCGGGCGGTCAGAAGGTTGTCGTTGGCCGTTTGGCGACCCTGGCGCTCGAAACAGACTTCTAAATTCTTCTTCTCGAGAACAGACTGGCTGATATCAATCTCCGTCTGGTGAGATGTCAGCGACTGCTGCAATTGACGGTTCACTTCGTCGATCTCGGCCTATAGCTTCTCGGTCGATCGTGCGAGCTCCTCATCCTTGAGATCCAGGACAGCCTTGTGTTGAGATCGAAGCTCTTCCACTTCGCGCTTCGATTTGTCAGAGTCTGCTCGAAGCTGGTCCTCGATTTCCCGCAATTTCGCCTGCAATTCTTGCGTGTCTTGCTTGTGGTTTGCGGCGGCCAAGCTCGCAGCATGCAATCCCTCGTTCTCGTAGGTCTTCCGCTGCATATTATCCTGCACTTGCTGCACTTCCTCTTGCGGGGCTTTGAGTTTGGCCTCGAGTTGAGTTTGGGCTGTGTTCATATCGCGCAGCTTCGTCTTCAGATTATCCATCTCGGTGCGCTGGTCTGCACTCTCGCGGTTCTTCTTTTGTAGCGCGCTCTCATGCTGAGTCTCCATCTCTGAGATAGTGGAAAGATAGTGGAATGAGCCGTATCGAGCTTCTGTTGCGCCTGCTCAAACTTCTTGGCAGCATCAGACAGCTGCTCTGCGCTCTCGCGGTCCTTCTTTTGCATCGCAGCCCTATGCTCGATCTCCATCGCAGTCTTCGCAGAAGCGACATCCTTCAGCTCAGACTGAATCTTATTTTGCTTATTCTGAAGCTCTTCCTCTTTCTCCCGAAGCTTGGTCTTCAAATCAGCAACCTCCGACGTCAATAGTGCAGTGTCATCATCCTTTTGCGTAGTACATTGTAGATGGGATGCGACAAGATCGGCCTTTTCCTTGTCGTGTTGTTGACCAAGCGCAAATATGTCGTCTTCGTGGGCCTGCTTCAGATCCTCGAAGGCCTTTTCGTGTTGTCGACCGAGTGCCGCTAATTCAGCGTCCTTCTCAGACTTGTCTATAGTGGCTTGCGCGTCGTGAGCTTTGTTCAGCTTTTGAATGACCGTCTCGTGTTTCTCGAGGAGTAACGCCATGTCGGTTTTCGTTTTGGAGTGGATCTCAGCGGTTTGCGTGGCGTGCTTCTGCTTCAGATCCTTGATGTCCTCCTCGTGCTGTTGGCGGAGCGCCGTCAAATTGGCATCGGTCTTTGTCTTGATCTCAGCACTATCTTTCAGGTCGCCTTCGAGCTCGGTGTTCTTCGTCTCAAGCTCAGAGATTTTAGCTTTGAGCTTCGTGACCTCTTGCTCGAGCTCTGCAGTCTTCTTCTTGACCGTGTTCAGCACTTCATATTCCTGCTCTTTGAGTTTGGCAGCATTGTCTTTCATCTTCTGCTTGTATTTGATGAGAGTGCATACTTTTTTCCTGGTGTCTTTGAGAGCCTTTTCATTTACGCCGATTCCGGCATCCTGCGTCGCGAGCAGACGGGCCAGAGAATTGAGCTCCGTGGTCCTCTCGTCCACCAGATCCCGCATGTCATCGAGGTCATTTTGGATCTGCACTTCTTTATCCTGAAGTTCGGAGATGATGGTTTCCTTCTCTTGAAGCAACTTCCCAAGCTTGACCTTGGTTCGGGAAGCCTCCTCCTCCTTCTTCTCGAGCTGGGTCTGATGGAACTCCAAATCTTGCTTGGTACTGTTGTGAAGCGCTTTTTCGCTATCCCAGCTGTTCTTGATCGACTTGTTGGTTCGCTGAACCTCACCGATCTGCACTTTATGATCGTCGAGGTCGTACTGACACTTCTCCAGATCTTCCTGACACTTCCGAAAATCGTCTTGGCATTGCTTGAGCGCAATGCGATGCTTCTTGGTCTCTTCTCGGCTTTCATCCATCAGGGCTCGACTGACCTCCATGTCGAATTTTGCGGATTTGGCAGCATCGCACTTCTTCTTCAGCTCTGAGTTCTCTTTCCGGATCTTATTGACCTCGTCTTGGAGAAATGCAACCAGGGCGTCGTTGTCCATCGACTTCTTGTGCTTCTTCTTGTATGCTCGGAGGCCAGCGTTAACGCACGCAATGAGACCCACAACTCCCAGGGTGCAGACAAGCCAATCAACGTTCTTGAATGTCTTCATCGCATGTTCGGGTTTCGTAAAGTTGCTAACCCCATCGAAGGACTGAAACGAGGGTGTATCGATCTGGAGTTGAGGGGGCGACGCGAGCGCTGGCGGTGCAGGCGAGTACATGACGGTATTTGGATGTCCAAAGACATCGATGGGCAGGACATTCGGGGAGGGAGGAGACTCAACGCTGCCATGGTCTGGCATTGCATGCGCCTCGTGTGAAGTCAAAAGACGGCCGTAGCCTGGTAAGGGTGCACCATTGTAAGTCCACAGACCTAGAAATGGCGAAACGAACGACGATGCCGCAAGTGCCGCGATACCAGGATGATCTTGAGCGAAATGAAAAAGGTTCACGCCGTTCTGAACTTGCGCCATGGTGTTTGAGTTGCGCGCGCAAACACCTCAATCGGTAGAGTGTGTGTACAAAATGTTCGGCGCCGGGCTTGTGGGGAGCAACAACGGGCGAGAAGTTGTTGCAGGGAATAGCGGAGGTCACTTGCGCTGGCAGTGGTGACAATATAAGCTGCGCTCGACTTGTGCTATCGGTGTGGTCAAGCTGCAATGGCAGCGTGGTGTCGTCGTGCGCGCGTGGAAGGACCTGAAAAAGTTGAGGTCGTTGGTGGGCAAAAGTGAACAAGATTGGGGGAGCAGTGCGCCGACGAAGGTTTTGAGGAAGAAGGGGCGCGGGCGCATGCTAGCACGTGAGGAGAGTGAATGCCCTGGTGCGGAAGTGGGAGTGAGAGATTGGCAAACGCTGTGCGCCTAGAATGGCTCTGAGCGATCTTTCACCAATGCGCGACATTTTTTCCTGTCGTGGAGAGTAAATCCAAACGGACATTCCATGACTAGCAGTATGGTCATGCTCTACCAACACTGTGTGGAGCGTGAAAACAAAGGAGAGACCCCATTGTCTTTTCAACGGGAGGCACCGACATTAGAGATAAACAAGGGAATTATGAAGAATTGGACAATGTCGAAATCGTAGACAGCATCCTCGACTATAGAGTAGTGCGAGACCAAGAAAGGACGTCGAGAGTATACGAAGAATACATACCATAATCCACACATGCGATTGCGAGCTGCACACATGCCAACAGGCCCGAAGATTATGGACATCTAGCGCAACGCCCTATTGAACCTCGACAGGTCATTTCAAGTCTGCTATGTGACTACATTGTTTGTTAGTACTCCTGGGTGATCTTCTGGTCATGTGCAAGCTTTCGTAGCTCGAGGTCGTTCGTGATGAACAGTGATGAAGCGCATCGAGTGGGGTAGATGAGTTACAGAAATTTAGTTCAGCATTACGAGGACTCTGCGTCTATTGGTGAGCATAAGTGTCAGGAGGATGGCTTCTGATACTTACTGCTGAAGTCACTGGAAACACCATAACATTTGTTATAGGCAGCGATCAAAGACCACAGCACTCAAGGATTGAGAGGACTAGAAGGGGACTGGATGCCGTGACCTATCAGTCTGACTACGGGCTCCGCAGTCTACTGTATCTTGCTCTTGCTATCTCTTCGGCTTTCGTCAGTGGAAAGACGTGAAAGCACATGGCCGAGTCCGAACACAGAGCGTGACTAACATGTGCCGAAATGATGTTCACAGAAGATCTGTACTAGACGTCAATGTCTAGGCATCAGATGTGATTGGAAGACACGAACCCATTTTGTAGACGTCTCTGCGCTAATACTATTTAGCATCAAAATGAACCCAGACACCACTAAACCTCACCATAAGTTCCGACGCTTCGACCTTCGTCTTCAATCATGCTGTAATACGACATTGTACTTAGCCCATACCTTTCATACCCCGTCTCAGTCTTGAATGCATCCTCCTCATCGCCTCTTTTCCCACCCGCTGCCACAACGCATTCCGGGCCCTACCAATCACTATCACTATCATCCAAGCCCACAGAATTACTCCCCTTGATTCTCTCGACGACTCTCTGAACCCCCTTCTCCACGCTCTGCCCGTCGACCTGCACTCCGGGATGCCACACCAGCGCGTCCATGACCCCATCCATGAACCACATCAGCATCGGCACAAAGGTGACGTCCAGCTCCGACGCCAGGTCCGGCAGCGCATAGACGTCAAAGCGATACGCTTCTGTGATTCCGTACTCGGCAAAAGACGACCTGGGCAGTGATTGCTTGAGGGAGCTGATCATGGCGGTGGAGGTGGCGTCGCCAGGCCAATAGGCGACGAGAAGCACTTTGCCGGTTTGGGGCAGGACGAGGGAGGTGTAGTCGGTTTTGGAGGCGAGGGTGATGAAGTAGGGAGCCATTGTTGAGAATGTGTAAGACTGGTGGGAGGTATCTAGGGAGGGGTCTTCGCGTTGAGGAGATGTTGCTGGATGCAATTCCAGATCTTGCAGCGCGCGTGCGAGAGATGCAAGGACAGGCCAAATTCTGAAACGGTCTTAAGAATAGATGGTTTTGGTTCAAGTGGTGAGGTATCGATGCTGCTGCTGCATCCGTGAATGCCGGTGATGAAGAAGTTTGAGGTTGCGCTAGCCAATGACAGCTCTGGAGGGGCTCGTCAATTCTTCATGGCAGGCACGACTGCGCAGTCAAAATACACATAGTACATGAGTATTCTTCAACATCGCATCGTCAATGCTGCAACACAGAGCCTCGACGCCATGCGCAGATGCAGCCTCAGGCGCGCTCAACATGTCCATCTCAAATGCCATCCAAGCCGGCTAGGATGGCGCAAGGAGACGCTAACCGGAAGTGCGGGACCCTGTCCAGACCGTCTCGCAGTCTCTTCCATGGGCCCCAGTAGGCGATCATCCGAGGCTACCGAGAGCTGACAAGGCCTGATCGCTGCATCTGTCACATCTGTCATTACGCTTGCAACTGCAACACGAGCAGCTGGCCATGGCGAGATTATTGAATCCACCTCCATTTGGCCATCAGCGACATGATCTGGGTAACAGTGGCTGTACCTGTAGACGCAAGGTTCCACGCGTCCTTGCGGCGCCATTTTTCATGCTAAGACGTTTACTCAGCCGGCCGGCGCGATACAATGCAACAATAGCCACCCAAGTATACGAGAGGCCGAAATGACGCATCGGCAGACTGTGCCTGGAGACTCGGGAACATTGCATTGCTTCTTGACTCGCAGCCAAAGAGTGGCTGTCTGAAGGAAGTCATTCAGTCGCACGCGAAATTTGCTAGAACAGGGGCACGACCCATTCGCGATGCCCTCGCGTCAACTTGCGGCGGTTGGCGTTTGCCGGGGCTTGGAGGGGGGCGCGCCGCTAGAGCACTTCTGCTGCCGGGTGCGATAGTGCCATGGTGACAAGAGTCGTGAAAAGCAGCACACGCACCAATGAGGCATCCGTGTCAGGCCACCGACCTCTGAACGGGCATAGATAGCGTTATCGTGTCATTGTGTATTCTTCAAAAATAACCCCCTTTTGAAGCCACGCCACGAGAGATGGGCGCTGAGCGTTGGCGCGGCCGTCGTAGTGCCCGTCTTCTCTTTCTTAGTGAAGGTGCTCAAGTCGCTCAAGGGGGCGCGCACGCATAGCATAGCTTTGTCCCAGTCGACCCAAGTACCGGAGTCAAGCTTGTCTCCCTCGACAAGAAAGACACTTCTTCTCACTCAACGGCCGCTGCTCCGTCCCTGATAAACTTGCGCGCCCTCCTACGCCTCTCGTCTTCTCCTGCCAAACATGGCTCCCAACATGCAAGCCCTCCAGGCTCTGCCTCGAAAGTAAGTTCTTTATCATGATTATGTGTTTTTTCTTGGTGGTGGCCCTGGCCCCAGCCCTCCCATCCACCAACCAAGCCTTTCTATACGGTATTGCGCCGATGATCCCCAACGCACGGCTTTAGATTGGCATGCACATCTTACATCTTGCATACCCATCCACACAACAATTCCATGCGCGAAACGCCCCGCTGACATTACTGTGCCGCACAGAAGCATAATACTTGCCATCTCCACAATCACAATCTTCGTCGTCCTCTTCCGCTTCTACGGCGACGTGCCAGTCGAATACTACCGCAACTACGGCCCCGGCGAGGCCATCGCACCCGTCATCGTCACCAACAACGACACGCCCCAGCCGGGCTACTTCAAGGGCCAGCCAGAATGGGACTTCAGCATACCCAAGCATGCGCAGAGCATGAGCGGGTATGCGCGCGTGCCAAAGAATAAGGATGTCGTTGTTTTGACCGCGAGTGATGGCGGCGGACACAACAGTGCCATTCCGAATGTGCTGGAACGAGTACTGCAAGATCGCGAGAGTTACTGTGAACGTCATGGCTATACGCCTATGTGGCTAAACACCAGTCGCTACGACATTGGTGAGGCGCATAGGGTAAGTCTATACTACACTACACCATAGTGTATAGTGGTATAGTGGACACATGCTGACTGCAAGGGTGTAATAGACATGGTCCAAAATCCCCGCCGTCGCCGAAGCCTTCCACCTCCACCCCACCGCTGAATGGGTCTGGCTCATCGACACCGACATCATCCTCATGAACACCGCCTACGACCTCGTCTCCGAAATCCTGTCCCCCGCCGCCCTATCCCGCGGCCTGATGCGCGACACCCCGATCCTCGACGGCCAGCTGAAGAAGAATCCCACCCACATCAACACCCCGGCAGACTTCCGGGTCGAGGAAATCGACATTTTGATCACGCAGGATCACCAAAGTGTGAATACTGGCAGCACGTTCTTCCGCCGCAGCGCGTTTACGCGATGGTTACTCGAGATGATGACGGATTACACGATGCTCATGGGAAAAGAACACGGCGGGGCGGAACAAGATGCTCTCAAACACCTCATGCTCGAACACGGCCTCGTGCGCAACCACGTCGGCATCTACCCGCAGCGAAAGTTCAATGCGTACGTCCAGGGTGGATCGAACATGGGGTACAGAGATGGGGATTTGCTTGTGCATTTTGCGGGATGTTGGGTTGGGGGTGTTTGCGGGGAGTGGTTTGAGGAGTTTTGGGGAAAGAGGGGCAAGGTGGAGACGTGGAGGCCCGAGAGGGAGGAGGGGTACGCGAAGTGATTTTCGACTCTTCTTCGATTTCGCTGCTTCTCTACGCTCACTACGACCTTTGATGCGCTTTCTCATTCTCCTCCTGAGCCTTCGGTGGCTTTTTCCCCACTTCTTCTTTTCGATCGTCCGATCCGGTTCGCCGACTTACATCCTTCTTCTCCTATGTCCTGTTCAAGACCGAAGACAAAATATCCTTAGACATTTTTCTTTTCTCGGCGGTTCAGCGAGCGAGCCAGACTCCTCCTACTTCTTCTTTATACCCTATATCTTGTACTGTACGATTGATGCATGACACGGCGTTTTCATGTTCTTGTATGTATATTTTAGCAGAGCATTAGTTTTGAGACGAAGATGAGTATGAAGAGAAGAGCAAGATAAGATAATTCAACATCCTGAACAACAAATGTAGAACTCTTGAGTATCTCTTTGAAAGAAAGAGTAAAGTTCGAGTAGAAGCTGTGAGATGAAAATGTCGAGCTGATTTTTTGTGTATATCGGAAACCCCATGTCGCACTGATAGACATGCATATACTGCGCAGACTGTAACAGGCACTGTGCACGAGGACTATAGTCTCGAACGATGAGCACAAAGTATGTATGCATGGTTAGCTTATGATATACAAGAAACGCATAAACATGCATTGGGACAAATTATTGAATTTACTAGACTAGACAGACTTTCGCTATGCACATCCTTCCCTTCCCTCACACTTTTCCTCCTCCTCCCCATTCACATCCCCTCTAATTCCTCGCAGTAGTAGTAACCGTACTCGTCGCCGTCGCCGTCTTCGTCTGCACCACATCGCTCGTCCTCGTAACCGTCGTCTCCGCCGGTCCCTTGGTGATGAAGCAGCTACACGCCGAGCTGATCTCCTTCGGGCTACCGAGTCCAAGGCTGATGCCGATGCCACCAGGAAGAGGGAGCTCGATGTTGATTTGGCGCTTGCGGACGGGCAGCTCGGCGGGGCAGCTGACGTCGTAGAAGGTGTAGGGCGACATGGGGTTGTAGTTTGTGTTTTCCTCGCTTTTGGGCTGGTCAGTGCATGATACTTGAAGAGGGGGGAGATGTATGGGATGGGTTGGGTTGAACGTACGCTGTAACATCGAACAACATGCAGTTTGCCTCGCCGTAGCCAAAAGACTTGCACTTAGTGTCGGCCTTGCAGAGGGCTGAGCAGGCGGAGAAGGTGTTCTTGGTGCCGGACGATTCGAAGTAGTATGCGGGGGTGCTCTTCACGTAGGCCACTATTCCGCAGCCGGGAGCAGCGGTGGGGGATCTATATACTTGTGAGTATACTGTACATCTGTCGGATATTCAGGTAAGAACTTACGGTGAGGGGACGGTGACGATGGTCGAAGATGCAGGGGGTGGCTTGGGTGTGGATGTGGGCGGCTGAGGAGTAGATGTGGGCGGCTTTGGCGTGGATGAGGGAGGTGGCTTTGGTGTAGAGCTGGGCTAGAATGGTTTGTCAGTAAAAGTTTCTCCCAACTGAAAAGCAAGAAAAAGTGTACCTTTGGCGGTGTTGGCGTTGGTGTGGGCGTAGGAGTCTTGCTGGTTGGCGGGTACACAGTCGTGGTAACCTTCTTGGTGGTCGTGACAGTGGTGGTTCCGCCACGGGTAGCGGTCACCGTGGCAGTGCCGGACTTCAAGATGCTGCTGCAGAAAAGCAGAGCCTCCGAGGTGTGGCCTTCGAAAGCATCGAGTCCACAATCGCTGACTGAATGACGTTAGTAAGAACTTTCGACGATATAATTGGTGGCGTATCATCGCGGGTAGGTTGAACTCACCGTCAGGATTGCCTCTTTGCCTCCTCTCAAGAACAGCAGCGTCTGCACTTGCTGCAAGAGCAGCAGCGAATACCACGGAGAACTTCATAACGCCGGTCGCAGATCCTTTTCCCTTGCAAGTGTGGTTGGTCGACAGATACCGAGTTTGGGGCCTGGCAGTACTTTGACTGGGAAAGATCCCTACTTATAAGACATTGGGAAACTTCTTCGTGCCGGCATGTCGTGTAGCCCAAAGAGCAAAAACATGTTGCACAGTCTCGTCCGGTTCATTTGCGAATAGATGAATGTAGACCAATTCGGCGTTGGTCGCTCGGAGAAGACAATTGAGAGATCCAGACGCGTAAATTTAGTAGATTAACACGATCTCATTCCGCCGGTAGATGGTGCAGAACGTGTCTGTACTCGCAAGAGTACGGTTGGGAACCGTCTGTATTTCCCAAGCCCACGGGCAGGGTCTTACATGGTCGAATTAGCCGCCTAGCAGAGATTGGGAGAACTATTGAAAAGTGATATGGAACAAATATGCTCAAAGTACGCAGTGCTAGGGTCCACGCTGTAAGTGTCATTTCATCCCGGTCTGGATGCCGGCAAAATCGCGTGTCGAGCCACAGGCTGCAGATCTGCCAGCTTAAAATAGCAACGAACTCGATGTACCCCAGGTCTGGCCGGCGCTATAATGATGTGCTAGTACAGCTGGAGGCCGATTTCTCAGTTGAAGCTTGACCGTGCAGTATTTGCTAGCGTACCTGACCCAGGTGGATGGTTGCTGCAAAATAGTCTGCACAACAGGCAGTCCAGGCTCGTCCAGACGGACTTGTTGGTATAGGCTACGATACATGATCTTGAAAGACGTAAGCAGAGTTTGTGAAAAGTGGGTGAAATGGCAACGCACGAGCTAGGCTCTCCGCACGGAGAAGTAGATGCGCTTCGTGTCGTCTCCCATGAAATGATCCTCGTTGAGTTTCTCGAGGCGCGCCTCGACGACGAAGTTGACGCCAAGATCTTCCCCAATCTCTTGCCACAATTTGGTGAAGCTCTCGACGTTGTGGCGATACATAGTACCTGTAGCCGAGGTCTTCTCGAATGCTTCGACCGACGCCATTTGGCGCCCGAGGATCGTTGAGCCGGCTTGCGGACGAAGTAGCAAAGCGACTGCTTTGGATACTTCTCTTTGCTTCTCCAAGCCCCAAAGATGGAAGAATGAGCCCGTGTAGATCATGTCCATTTGACCTCGGAGGTCCTTCAAGGGCGAGGACGAATCGAGTATATCCGCCACGACGAATTTGGTCCGGAGCTTGTCGCGATCATTGAAAAGCTTATATCCAAGCTCAATGAAATCTTGCTGAAGATCGCATCCGTAGATGTTCTCGGAGGGAGCGCCGTCGTTCACGAGCTGTCTTATGGTCTGGCCAAAACAGCATGCCATGTCCAACAGTCTGTCGCCGTCACGTAGCCGTTTGACTACTTCATCATACTCGCGCAAGCCATCTATACCAGGTTCTAGAAATCGAAATTGACCAATGCATGGATATGGAAAGATCTCCCACGCCTCGTTTCGAAGATGCACGATGTGGTCGACTACCTTGTCTGGCGCAACACCGCTGTACGTCTCGAGCAGGCGCCTGGCTGATGCAGGTATCTGACTCTCCGATGGCTTCTCATCAAACCATGCCACGTTCGTGTTGGATGGAAGCGTAGATGAAGACATGATGATGCTGAATAGAAGCAGAAGATGTCGAGCAGTGGGGGAACCGCGGTTGTTTACCACCGCGAAGGAAACAGCGCTAGTTAAGATGACGTCTTCCGTTTCCGTTCTACACAGCTACCAGCATTCAAGCATTGCACAACCACGATGATTGAGCATCCCCACACGCTCCATGTTTGTCTTTCTTCGCTCGCCTCTGTGCAAGCTTGCTTGTGGTACGCGTATAAGGTTGCGACGCGACTTGTCTGTCACTCCGGAGCAATCGGCCCTTCTTGACGGAGCACGAGCAAATCGGCTCAGCTGGTCCGTTGCACGATAGTAAAAAGAGCGAATGACCTCTCTTGTCGGCAATGGTGTTGGCTGAACTTCCATCTACGACATCTGGAGGGCTCGCCAAAATCTCGTGATTGCGCGTCGTGGGGGGCACCGGGGCAGCAGCTATACCCAGGTGCAATACCCTCCGATTTCAGAGGTGGGGGCGTACCGTATGTTGTGAACCCGAAGCTTGCGTTGTGAGCAACAATTCAACGACTTTGCTGACTTTCCGTCTGAGTAGTACCATTGCAATCCCTCCTACCTTCTCTTCCGGCGGCCTGTACGCCATACCAAACTGTATCGGTCCGTCGAAACTCCGCGCGCAAAGCTCAAAGCCTGACAGCATTCGCTGTTACGCATGACGAGCGTTTCCGTGGATTGCTTTGAGGTGTCTCAGTGACTCACGTATGTCGATCGTTCCATGTCGAGTACGGCAACCACACCTCAACCTCTTCATGAGCCTCCCACGCCTTTTTGTTGAGATAGTCGGACTGTTCTAGGCTCGAAATTCACGGGAATTCGCCTCTTATCAGCTGAACATCTGATCGCCGTTCTGGTCTGGTACACCCAGTCCAAGTCATGTCGGACGAAATCTTGTGTTTGGTATGCCGTCCGCTCTCAGCAATCAACTCGAGAAATTTCAAATCAAGGCATGAACAGCCCAATAAGATTCAGAGACGAGCTTGAGTCTCAAGACGGTTGCTCTGACTACTGGTGGTGTGCGTGGAATGTGCAACAGGCTGCTCTAAACGCGTCTCACATTCCAACCAAACAGCTTTATCGCTATCACGACACCTTTTTGCTCAACTTGCCCAATACCTGGTGCTTGGGGGAGCCCATCCATCGCTTCTCAATGGACTGGGCTTCAAAATGTCAGGAATCAAGGATGCAGACTTGCTTCAGAACGAACTAGTGAAATACCGGCAAATCGTGCCGTTCGTTACCCTGAGGTCAGCCCAGCCTTTGGGGCGAACCTAGCATTGATTCTGTTGATTTTTGATCACGACGGTGAGCGTTGAACACAGCCCTCTGTTCACTGATGCTAATCTGATTGTCCTTCTTGCCACCAAAATCACAATACTTGTCGGACTACCCGATATTTAGCGCACTCCTGTTGCATGAGCAGGGGAAACCGGGAATGTTCTTTATTGCAGGATTTTATTTCTCTTTCAGGAGATCCCACGGGTTCAATCAATCCTTTCCCTTGCAGAATGCTACAAACTGGCTAGACCACTCAAGGACTCACGATGCTAGAAAGACGTGAATCCGCATCGCCGATGGACTACTTGACCCCTTCAGAGGCGTGCACATACGTCGCTTCTTGGGAGCTTCTATGTTTGGTGGGGGCATGGATTGGCATGGTGCGTTGTCAACGCAACCGATAAGGTTCAGTACTTCAGTCTCCTTAAGCGTAGGAGAAGCGGGAAAAGCGGCAATACCTGCGACTGGACCATCCTGTGGTTGGCTTCGAATTTCCGTCTTATCAACCCTGAAAATGGTTTTTGGGTCCAATAAAGTGCTCGCATCAACACGGCACACCGGATGCTTCCCCGCAAGGCGCAGCGATTACCACTCTGTGATATAGGTTTCAATACCCTTGATTCCGACATGACGTAAGTTCTACCATTCTCAAGGCACTGCTCTCGGCTTTAAGATTCTGATGCCGGCTGTTTCAAATTCTCCGCGTTGACTAATTCTTGCCGACAGACCTCTTCGTGTTCAGTCGTACCAACTACTCCTTTCAAGGGGCTTTCTGAGATCACTGCCATCGCTAACATAAATTATGATGGGTTTCTTGCGCCATCCAAGTTGTCATCACGTAATGGCCGGCCATGACTGCTGAATGATATAGGGAAGCTGCATTGTGCACTGGTGACGTCTGTCATGGGTGCAATGTTGCGCGAGCCATCGTCGGCGTTGCACAAAATCGGCCAGGTCAATCGCCAGGTCTACCAAGAAGTAGCTACCCCTTCACCTGACTGTACAAAGGAATGATGCTCCGGTATCCAATTGCGAGTCTCGAGCCGCACTGGTGAGGGAGCTCTTGATGATCATGGTGGTCGGAACCGGGAGACATCCGAACATTGCTTGGTAGTGTTTTGCGCCTGTATAACACCCATTCTCGTCTGCAAGGAAAGTATCGGTCTATCCTAGGTGGAGTCAGATACCTGTCCAATACATCAGGCCACGACATATGGTGCAAGGAATCACGAACCCTCAAAACGACTGCAGATGATGCAGATCGGGCCGTCATCGAATTCGCATTCCATATACTCTCAAAGAATGTGGGAACACAAGAATAGGACAGCAGGCAGTATCCGGGTGAAATTTTGGCCGCGGACATTCAAACGACATGAAGCATCCCAGCTTGACGGGACCGCGATTGCAAGCAATGAGGTCAGTAACACATACACGCTAGCAGAGTGCTGTTGAGTATATCTACAAGCGCAACACCAGTTGTTAGGAATGTTAGCTGCTTCGTCCTTCTCGACTTACCCGCCATCATGTCATCGATAGCCATGACAGAAAAGTCCATCAACGAGCGCCGACCGTCAGAGAGCACCCTTGATACCGAGTCAGGGAAGCTCAAACACTATGAGGGTGGCCGTGCTGCCTGGTGCACCGTGGCTGGTTCAGCACTCGTCTATTATGCCTCATTCGGTATCATGAACAGTTTTGGGTTCTTCCAGGATTACTACACCCAGAAATTCCTTCCAGACACTCCGGCTATGACCATTGCGTTCTGCGGCACCTTACAAATGTTTCTTATGAATTCCCTTGCGGCGGTTTCCGGAGCCCTTTGCGATCGCTATGGCGTCAAGGTTCGACTACTTTCGGCTCACTTTGAACTCAGCTGATCTCGTGCAAGTTCCTATACCTCGGATCAGGCTTCGGAACCATCTTCGCACTCATGCTTCTCTCATTTGTCAAGGAAGGACAATTTTGGTCGATATTTCTCACCCAAGGTCTACTACTTGGCTTCACTATCTCCTTTGGAATCCAGCCGGCATTAACCGTAGTTGGACAACACTTCAATGAGAGACGTGCACTTGCTCTGGGCCTGGTGTCTACCGGTGCTGCACTAGGAGGTATCGGATTCCCACTCATGTTTGAGAAACTCACACCAAGCGTGGGTTTCGACAACGCGATTCGATTGGCCGCTCTCAAAATTGGGTAAGTACACTTATGTGTGCAATGGCTGCTCATACTCACATCTATAGGATCTGTTACGCGATTTCATTGTGTATCTCAACGAGCAATCCCACTGTTCATATCGGATCGCACGTTAAACTCATGGACTTCAGAGGATTTCTCGATATAAGATACACTATTCTATGTGTTGGCACCTTCTTCGCTATCCTTGGACTATGGATTCCATCTTACTATATAAGTGGGTTCTCCTGTCGTTGAGTGGAACCTAACCGGCCTTCCTAACACACATCAGAAACATATGCGAACGTCGTATTCCCTGGTAACACCATCAGTGAATACTTCTTGTGTATCATGAATGCTTGTAGTATTCTCGGTGGCAGCTTGTAATGTTATCCACATTTAAGGGTATGATCACTTTGCTAATGATTCACAGTGGTGGTCTCCTTGCCGATCGTGTCGGTCGTCTGAACATGCTCTGGCCTATGGGCCTCCTCGGTGGCTTCCTGTGCCTCTTCGTCTGGCTTCTGAGCGATACCATCGGAGGCCTTGTCTTGTTCGTCTGCGTTTACGGATTCGCCGCTAGTAACATCAACGCGCTTCCAGCCTCAGCAATCGGACAGATCACGCCTGACGGGAGTCTTGGAGCTCGGATAGGGGCCTTCTACAGTGTCATCGCTGTGGCAAGTTTAGTGGGCACGCCTATTGGCGGTGCCTTAATTCAGGACAAGAACGAGAAGAACGGTTACCGATGGCTCATAGTCTTCTCGGTAGGCGCAAAGTCACAGTAGTCAAGTCAAGTGCTAATCAACGCATAGGGTGTATCACTCTCTTTAGGGTCTCTGTTTATGCTTGCCAGTCGGCTACTACATGACAGAGATCTCCGAAAACGCTGGTAATATCAGTCACAAGATCCAATCAGCTCGCAGCCGCGCCCGGGCTCACCTACTATCGGTTGTACTGTGTACACTTCGTCATCGTTCAGAACTTGAGAACGACCTCCTTGGCTCGAGAATCACAACTGGGGGTTACTGGCATCAACCTGCACAGGACCGCCAATTCTTCTCTGGCCAAACATGATGTGCCAAACTGCACTGATTGTTCGCCACTTCCAACCCACCCAGCATCAGACGTAGTGTCTGCAAGCATCGCGCGAATCGTGCTACTCGATATCTGTTCGCACTCGTCGCTCTTCTTCATTCATTCTTGAGTTTTATATTTGAGGTTGCGTGGCTGTTCTACCGCTGCTTGATGAGTACGCACCAGAACTTAAATATGGTCAGCGCATCCTGCCATTATTGAATCCCCAACTACATCCTATCCTGAGGAATATACGACGATTTGCATGCGAACCTCGAACTGTACACCAGTATCTTGAGAAAACACTCGATCGTGATTTACTCACAAGAACAGGATGCAGAAGAACGTCACCTCGCCTCGCACACAGCATGTAATGACACCAACCTGCAATTTGAAAGCCCTCATCCCTCCCAATCTATTCGTACTTCATTCATCGAGTGCGACAAACCACATCAGCGATTGCACCTAGATTGGTGGGTGAATAAGCAGGTCGAGAGTTTTTCGGCAGGCGGATTTATCTTCCGATAGGCCAGGTCTTCTGCAGTCTGACAAGCCCCTCCCGTGTATCTCCGACTTCACACAGCTTCTCCGCTTCGATCGCAGGTTCGGTGTGCCGACTCGCTAAGCTTGTAATACTATTACGAGCCTTTCTTAAGGTTCACATCGTGTCATCAACACGCTTGAGTACGCACTTCCTCCACCGCCTCCTCAGTCTACAATGATCGCAATCTCATCCAGTCTTCTAGAACCACCTCACAACACAAAGCGTCCTATACACCGTGTCGCACTCGCTTGCGTCCAATGTCGCTCACGGAAAGTGAAATGTGACGCGAACCTGCCACACTGCATTCGGTGTCAGGCGGACGGGAAAACGTGCGAATACCAAAAGTCCCGTCGTGGCGGTAAAATCAAACAACGCACAGAGCCTGTCAGTCTGCGAGCACCCGAGAAAAGTACCCAGACACTAGAGGGGCCACGCAGCACTCCACTATGGACCGAGCTGTCATGCAACGCTGCGGATACATACTCTTCGGGTTCGGGTTTCAGCGGAAGAGGCTCAAATGTGAGCTCAACGCAAAGCACTGCAGGTACTACGGAGCCTGCGTCACCTTTGAGCGATTCGACGAGAGTCAGTAACTGCCTTACACAGTCGCAGACCGATCAGCTTCTATCTTCATATTACACGTTCTTTCATGTCGCACAGCCTTGCGTTTTACCAAGATGGGGTTTACAAAGACGACTCGCCAATGATCCGGATGCGGAGCGAATCCTTCTGCCAGTCATTCTTTTCATCGGCTCGATATTCATGAATGCGAATGATTCCGGGTCCT
The DNA here is from genome assembly GCA_000263175.2 of Phaeosphaeriaceae sp. UM 1110. Lineage (NCBI taxonomy): Eukaryota > Fungi > Ascomycota > Dothideomycetes > Pleosporales > Phaeosphaeriaceae > Phaeosphaeriaceae sp. UM 1110. The sequence continues at coordinate 16,682 of AJMS01010316.1, forward strand.
TGGAAAAGACAGCACAAGAAGCCATCGCCTTTGCAAAGTCGCGTCCTGGTCCACCCAGTCCATTCTACATCCAAGCCCTGCTCCTCTACGCAATTGCCGTATATGCGTCTAATAAACCCGAGCGGGGACGGGAACTACTCACTGAAGCGATCAGTGGTGCTCTCAACATCGGGATGCAGCAGATGGATTTTGCTTCTAAATATGGCCAAGGGGACCCAGTACTTGAAGAAAGCTGGAGACGCACGTGGTGTACGTACGACCTGTGTTGACACTGTATGCAACTGCCCGCGCTGACAGGTGTTACCAATATACAGGGATGATCTATATCACGGATGCGCACATTGCAGGGAGTACACATACGTTTCCGACAAAGACAGGCGCCGTCAATATGACGACAGAATTGCCATGCGAAGAGCAACAGTACGAATCCGCTGTAAGCAATACGGACGGAACAACGGATAGATGCCAGCTCACATGTGACAGAACATACCTATCCCTGCCACGTTGCGGAGTTACAGTGTGCGAGAATTCTCCAACGCCGAATTTTCCTCGTTCGCTCAATTGATTGGTCTGACACAAAGCATCAACCGAGTGTGGTCGACAGCTCAGACAGGTGACATTGAACATGCAAAAGTTACAGCCGAGGCGGCAGACACGGCAATGACGGCCTGGTGCTCCCTCTTACCACCTTCCAAGCGAAGACTGCTACGCGATGATGGAACCGTAGACGAGCTGCTGTTCGAAGCGAACATCGCGATACAGACGTGAGCTCAGCTCATTCAGAATTCAGGAGATCGAAATGCTGATCAAAGTAGATACATCGTCTGCGTCCACCGCCGCCTCTCAACGCTCAAACACTTCCCCATCGAGGCCCTCTCGAAATGCGTTGCGTTACCCCCTCCAGAGTTAACTGCAGCCATCATCGACGACGCACATATCCACACCGCCAAAGTCCTCCATGCCGCGGATAGATTAAACAGCCTACTAACCCTCCCCACGCGCTTCACAACACACACCCCCTTCATCATCTGCATGATGACCCTCATCACCATCGCACAACTCTCAGCATGTAGATACATCTTCAAAGAGCCCCGCCTATCGCTCGAGCGCGAGAAGATCCGCCTCAACATGGGCGTGCTAAAGATGATGGGCGAGGTGTGGAAAGCTGGGGAGAGGGAGTATGTAGCCATGGGCACGATTGCGCAGGAGATATTGGCGTTAAAAGAGGAGGAGGTTGAGATTCCGCCGGTGCCAGAGGTAGTGCCGCTTGATGCGATGGATTTTAATTTTGAGTTTGATGTTGATTGGGGGTGTGATTCTTTTGGGAATGTGGGGTTGGGATTGGGGATGGATGGGCTTGGAGCTTAGGGAGCGTGGGAAAAGAGCTGGCGTCATCTGAATTAATTTGAAAAATGAATCTCACGTGTGCGGAAAAGGTTCTATAAGCTTCGTGTAAGCACTTCGTTCAGCCAACGAGCCGCCAGGTGCCACGGGAGCAACTTCGTTCCGTGCGATCATCTTGTGATTGACATATTCAGTGTCGACTCCATTGTCAGTATCATAAGAACAAACGTTGGAAAGCCCCGTCACGTCCGTGTCTACACTCGACGTCCAAAAAAGTACGTTGTATAGACGACATCAATCCTGTCAAATATCCCGTGTGTCGACACTTTTTTCGCTCCGCCACAACCGGATGTGTATTTGGCATTTGATCAAATGTTTAAAACTAGAGGAGATCATTTGATGGTAATCACGGTATAGCGGCGACTGGGCTGCATCAAGATGTCGAAAGCAACGATCTCCATCACTGTGGCGATATGTTGAAATCATATCAGTCATCTGCAGCTAACTCCGAAATCGCGCGAGCAATTGATTCATCGCATTTTATCAAGGCTATGAATTCTGGGTTTATCATTGCTGTTGAGCTCAGAAGTGCTGCTTGCATTTTTATCGTCTAAGATGATCACACCTGCAATGTGGAAACTTGCACGCTGCGCCACACCGAGCTGATCGTTCTCCTCAGAACCTCTGACTTCATCCTATAGATGCAAATCTTCCCATGTTTGACATCTGCAATGAGAACTACTCCGCGTTCTTTAGCATGCCTTGAGAAGCTCTGCTTTCGCGGCTATCTTCCTCATGCTTCAACGCTAGCGCGACGTAGCTTTGTCATCAAGGAGATGAGATCCACGGGAAGTTTTCCTCCTTTCTCCAAGAGCTCGTCGAAGTCGGGGCTGCCTTCCAAATGATCCATGTGCAGTGTAACGAATTCGAGGACTTCTTGTCTCATCTCATCCCTATAACCACCGGCTTTGCGATCTGGCGTATTTTCGTCGGAGTACACATAGGACAGCAGTGCCACAACATCGGAAAACCGATCAGGCCTCAGAAGGCAGCCCTTTGCCAAGCAAAGCCTCAGCAGTTCGTGCATTTTGTGTAGGGCGAGGTCCTTCAGGCCGGGAATGAGATAACCGATTGCGTAGGGATAAAGCTTTGCATGGAGCAGGTATGCAGGCTTGTGGTCTCTCAATATCACATGGAAGTTGCCAGCAGACATCCTTGCGGCTTTCGCTCGCGAAGGGATGGGCGGTTGGGCAGCTTGAGGCAGATACACACGGCTGAGCCAGAGATAAGCTAGCGATTCTCCTTCTGGAGACTCTGGATCGAGAGAGATAATTTTCTTGTGTAATTTGTCGCAGGCGGCTTCCTGTAACTTCTCGTTCTTGGTCCAGACCTTCGCAGTCCTGCTTTCTCAAGCGAAATTAGCAGAAGAGTCATTTACTCAGGAAAGGATGTCACCATGATTGCCGATAGGTCTCGCGGGCACGCGAGGTCGTGTGCGGTGTAGGCTGTCGAAGGTCAGTCAGATTAGATCAAATGTGCTCCTTGTGGTCGTTGTTGTTGTTTGTTGTTGTTCTATATGTCACAGAAAATTTGTCCGGGTCGCGAAACAAAGTGACAAGCAGAGTGAAAGACTTCGCACTAACCAAGAAGCAAACAACCGTGTCACATGAAAGGTTGCAACTGTTTCCAGCACAAATAAATAGTGCTGGTGATCAATCACAAGTACAATTTGGCCACGATCAACAAACTCGAACCACTTTTAAGCAGCACTCGGCGCCCTCAAATCATCGACTCGACTCGATACCTGGACGTCTACCTACACTACTTGTCCAACTTGATTCTGAACACGAACAACCAATGGCCAAACTCGCCGGCTCCGCCACTGAGCCCAACACTCCCGCCCCCAAGAAGGGCGGGTCCTCCAAGAACGCTTTCCCAACCTTCACTCCCGTCACCACCCGCATGACGCGCGCGCAAGCCAAAGCCACAGGCATCGACGCGTTCATCCCCCTCGATCTCCAGGTCTCTACCCGCAAGCCCAAGAAGACCAAGATCCCATCCGGCGTGGGACTGGAGCAGATCCCAAGCCCCGGTAATCTCAAGGTTGTGCGCAAGACGCGCGGTGCCGCCAAGAACAAGAAGGTCGAGGTCGAGGATGTCATTGAAGATCTTGGGGCCTTGGAGCTAGGCGGCAATAAGGAGAAGAAAGGTGGCGTTAGTAAAGCGGGTACGAACAAGAAGGGTAAGGCGGCTACTGTCGAAGAGGAGGATGAAGTGAGGGAGAAGGAGAAGAAAGCCGGCCGCCTGACACGCTCCAACACCGTCGTCAAGCACGATGTCAAGGCCAAAGGCAAGGCACAGGGCAAAGCCACCTACGCCATCTCTGAATTCGACGAAGATATGGAAACCTTCGACGTCACGCCAGTCATCCCTCCTGCCTTGCAATTGCGCAATACACGCGCCACTCGCAGCGCCTCAACCACCTCCAAGACTACTCCCGCTAACCTCACTCCCACTACTGACACCGACATCGACAACGAAGCCCTCTTCACCTCCCTCAAGCCCTTCCTCTCCCAAAAGAAGCTCTGGGAGATGGACGAGTCCGATGTGGCGGAGTTGTACAAGGCCGCCTCCGACGCAGACAAGGACAGCGAAGCCGAGACAGTGCTCAAAGGTATGCTGGATGTGGTGGAAAAGTTTCAGGCGTTTAGGGATGGGTTGGACGAGTACATGGAGGATATGGAGGAGTTGGGGTTCGGGTTGGTTTGGGAGGATGATGGTTTGGAGGGGG
>AJMS01010315.1:0-20662 GCA_000263175.2 Phaeosphaeriaceae sp. UM 1110
CTCCATCCTGTCTGCCGACTACCGTGGCTACTCTGCCATCCAGAAGGGCGTCACCGGCACCCTCAAGTCCACCTACTACTTCTCTGGTCAAACTGCTCAGGTATGTGAATCGGTTATACTTGCACTTCAATTTGCTAAGATCAACGACAGACCTCCACCACCTACAAGTTCGAGGGCCCCACCAACGGTGACTACCTCAAGCACGACGAGGCTGACTCCACCTCCATCATCTGGTCGCCATGCGGTGCCGCCGGTATGCTCAACATCAACTCCCAGGTCCGCCTCGAGACCAGCGACAGCAAGGCGACCGGTCTGCTCACCACCGACTCTACCGATCTCAAGTTCACCCAAGTCGTGTACGTCCAGTGGCAGAAGTGCAACAAATAGATGTGAGAAGCTGAAAACGTCGTCAAGCGCCCCTAACAACGGCACGAGTAGGTTGGCGCTTACGAAGTGGAGGGCCTTCAACACCAGGAGACTGTTGTGGAGGCGTTGCGAGTACGAGGCTTGAAGGGCGCTTTTGTGCAGTGGACTTTTTGTTGATAGCTTTCGAGATACTTTTTGTTGAGTTTCAATGGGATGGACGCATCTCTGAATCTGAGTTCGACAATGCAATCGTGATGAAAGTGAATTGTTGATGAACTTAGATCTTGAACCCACCTAATCAAGTCCCCGCTGCAAAGCTGCCAAGCATCATGGTTCCTGGGTTCGGAGATGCTATTCAGGTAACAATGTCTTCGGTGATTCCGTGGTTCTGGGATCGGGCGAAAGACAACTCGCGATGTCTGCGAGCAAAACCCTGGGTTCCACGGACGCGTGGACCACGTTCCGTAGTAGCGTGCAAGACATTGAGTAGGGTGCCCTTGTCACGTGTCTAGCGTCAGGGTCGCGGTTGCTGTCCGCACCCCTGTCTGTTGTTGTTGTGGCTCGTGCACCCCAAACATGAGCTGTCCGACGATGCATCGTCATTCAGCACCTCGAGCCGCAACGACACCACCCATTGCAAACAAGCTCCTGCCTTTCCAACTCGCAGAGCTTGCGTCGCATATCCCTTCGCTTCTTCTAACCCCAATTTCAGCGCTACCATGGCCGCCGATGGCGCGTCCTCTATTTCCGTTACTGTGCGAGTCCGCCCGTTCACTATCCGCGAGGCGGCGCAATTGTCGAGATGCGACGACCAGGCGCTTTTCCTAGGTGACGGCTCTCTGGCTGCAGCTCCCACACCAAAATTGAGCTCCAAGGGCATCAAGCCTGTTATCAAAGTTCTCGACGAGAAGTGCTTGTGAGGACATGCCGCCAATGTCGCAAGGCGGTGTAGCTAACACAACCTCAGAATCTTCGATCCCCCCGACGACAGCCCCGTACATCGCTTCTCAAGAAATACCACAGGGCCACAAGGAAAGAGGGTAAAGGACCAGACTTTTGCTTTCGACCGGGTATTCGACGACACCACAACACAGGGCGATGTATATGAGGCCACAACGAAGCCCCTGCTGGACAGCGTGCTAGATGGATACAATGCGACAGTATTTGCCTATGGCGCTACTGGCTGCGGAAAGACACATACCATTACGTGCGTAGAGGCCAACGTGAAGGCTAGAGTGAGTGCTGACTGGTGGTTAGGGGAACCTCACAACAACCCGGCATAATCTTCATGACTATGCAGGAGCTGTTCGAGAAGATCGCAGAGGTACAAGACACAAAACATACAGAGATCACCCTCTCGTATCTGGAGATTTACAACGAGACGATTCGCGACTTACTAGTCGAGGGTGGCAGCAAACAAACGCTCATGCTGCGCGAAGATGCAAACCAGGCTGTCTCTGTCGCTGGACTCTCCAGTCATCGGCCGCAAAGCGTCAGTGTACAGAAAGTTGCTGATTGCTGCCATGCTAACATCAGTACAGGTCCAAGAAGTCATGGATATAATAGTTCGCGGTAACGAGTACCGAACCATGTCGCCGACTGAGGCCAACGCAACCTCATCGCGATCGCACGCCGTCCTTCAGATCAATGTGTCTTCGAAAGATCGCAACGCCGCCGTCAACGAGCCCCACACTATGGCTACTCTCAGCATCATCGACTTGGCGGGTAGCGAGCGAGCAAGCGCAACAAAGAACCGAGGAGAGCGTTTGATCGAAGGTGCGAACATCAACAAGTCCTTGCTCGCCCTTGGAAGCTGTATCAATGCCCTGTGTGATCCTCGAAAACGCAACCACGTCCCGTACCGAAATTCTAAGCTCACACGGTTGCTGAAGTTCTCCCTGGGCGGTAACTGCAAGACGGTCATGATTGTCTGTGTCAGTCCTTCGAGCGTCCATTTCGATGAGACCCAGAACACCCTACGGTACGCCAACCGTGCGAAGAACATTCAGACCAAGATTACAAAGAACGTCTTCAACGTCAACCGCCACGTCAAAGACTACGTCAGGAAGATCGACGAGCAGCGAGCGCTGATCGATGAGCTCATGAAGAAGCAGACGGATTTTGAGAACAGCGCCTTTGTCAAATACCAGAAGCAGAGCGAGAAGAAGGACAGTGTCTTCCGCGATGCCATGATACGATTGCGCCAATCTTACGCAGACTCGGAGCCAGAGCGCAAGGAACGGCTGAATATGATGAAGACCTTGAAACAAGCAGAGAAGCGCATCTCGCTTATCTCATCATGGATTGCGGCATTCGACAACGTCAAGGACGTCCGTGAGGGCGAGGAGATGCCATCGCAAGTCGCGGCAATGAGGGACACCGCTGTTGGTATCTCCGCAGAGCTTGAGCAAACACGACAACACTGCCACCGACGGATAGAACGCACAAATTGGACAAGCAAGATGGACACAGCCATGGGTGTCGGTCTGAGGGGTCTTTCTGAGATTGACGGGTCGACCGATGGCCCTGATGCAGCGAACCTGACCAGGGAATACGAACTGCTCAAGTCGAATGCCGATCGAGAGGCTTTCAGTGTGTTGTTGGACATGGACAAGGGTGGCGATGCTGCAATTGTACAAGTCCTTGTTCAAGCACACATCGAAACTGTCACAATCCTCGGTCAAATCATGCAAATGAGCGAGACCGAGGCTGTCGAGGCCGCCAGAAAGCTGATCACAAAGATCCTGAACTCGTGCACAAATGCGACATCTCAAGCTATCCGCCCGGATGGGGGCTTACCGGTCACCGAATTCTTCGCTCCAACAAACAAAGGCACTCCAAAGAGGAGGAAGCCGATCACCATCAAGGACCCTTCACCAATGAAGCCGCTTGCACTCGCACCCCCAACACTCACAGATGCACCCCACCTCTCAGCGTCACCCATGAAGGGATCGCCTCGTAGGAGGAAGATGGCTGTTGCGAAGAAGGGCGTACAGGTTTCCCCAATGAAGAAGAAGTCTCCTTCCAAGGCTAAGCGGGGTGTTCGGTGGCGAGACGACACCGAGAATGGCACCCTCGCAGAATTCAAGACACCGGAGCAGCATGTAGACACACCAACCACCTCTTCTGTTGAGTTGCCGACTCCGACATACACTCTACCTATCGGCGCGCCTGCCGTCGAGCAGAACGGATCTTCGCCGATTCCTTCGCCTCCAAAAGCATCAATGGACCTCAAGCGCGCCGGCCGATTCGCTGTAGGTGCCTTGTCGAAGAAGTCGGATGGCTCGCCTGCTCCTCCCGTCATGCATGTTTTCAACTCCGACTCCGACAACACGTCACCTCTGCGCGAGATAGGGAACAACGCGGTTCGAAAGTCCTCGCTGAATGTAGTTGAAAATGCCACGCCCCCAGAGAAGTCTGGCAATGCCTCCAGCTCGGAAGAGGAAAGGTGGACGGGTTCTGACGCCCGCAAGATTGGCTCCGCTCTCAAACGTCGCTCGTCTACAAATGGAGGCACGGTGCCCGTCAACCGCGCGCACCGCCGTCGCAGTCCTACTGCTACAGCATACAGCCCACCGAACGAGAACTCCATGTTCTCTGCAAGTGCGGCGCGCCGCATGGTCAAGAACAATCACGAGTCTGACTGGAAGACCAGCGTTCTCAGCCCTCGAACGACTCCCATCATGAAGGGCCCTGCGAGACGTACGACTATGGCAGTCACTGGTGAAGATCGCCCACGGGAACCCTCAACCCTGACCCGAGCGCCGGTTCGGATCACTAGCAATGGTTCGAATGGTAGTAGCAGAGGTAGTCTAGCGCCTGGAACGAAGAGCGTCTGGCGTTGAGATTTCCTGTTGACCAGCTTGCAGGGAGCTGGAGGTTTTGATGTCGCTTTCAATTCTGGTCCACAATCTAGGGAAATGTTGCATTGGCGTCTCGAGCAGGAACCATCATCAGCATGGAGGCGTTGCTTGGATAAGTCTGTTCCCTTTTTTTTGCATGCAAAATCATGGAAAATCTTCAAAGCATTCAACGGACGTCTTGTGTTTGGATACTCTCTGCCTATGGCAGTTCTGTTTTCGGCGTTGCGCGTGGGAAGGGTCGCTGCTTGTCGGATATTCTTGCGAGGAGTTGGTGTATTGATAATGTTTTCGCAAGGTGCATGGACGCTGTTATAACGACGCTCTTGTTCAAACTTCTACATCCGTTCTGCCTTCTATCTTTTCTCATTGACTCGTCCGTTACTTGTCCTCTACACATGTCGACATGCCGTGTTCGGTGAAATTCGGCTACACTCCCGGCTAATGAAATGCGATTCGAACCAACATGATCGATATGTCGAGTCGCGTACCCACTACCCCACATTCGTCATTATTAATGTTGCTGTAAACTAGGGAATGCGTGACGTTTCTAGACGTGGCTGTCTGCGGTCGAGGGGTTGTCGAAGGGTTGATAAATGGTATAAGTACGGCTAGACCCCGCCGATGGTTGGACGTCATTGAACCCTAAGTCACTCCACTAAAATCCTTTTGATCGAAGGCTGGGCAAGACTTTACATCGAAGGAGATCATTGCATAGATTATCAAGAGCTATTGAAGATGCCGACGATGAAAGAAGCAATCGTGGCCAAGGGCCCAAAGGTAACTATCCAGGATGTAGAAATCCCTGAACCAAAGCCAGACCAAGTCGTCATCAAAGTCATTGTCAGCGGAAGTAATCCCAAAGACTGGTATGTACAGCACAAACGTCCTCCTACCTTTTCCATCAACCCAACTTCTCATCTCCCTTACATGTACCATCACATCACCACCTTGAACATTTGAACATTCTGTTAATAATACGCAAGGAAAATCCCCGAATGGATCCCAGACTACCACGCCAACTCGGGCGACGACATCGCGGGCATAGTCCACAGCGTCGGTTCTTCCGTCTGGGAATTCAAACCAGGCGACCGCGTCGCCTCCTTCCACGAAATGCTCTCCCCCCACGGCTCCTTTGCTGAATACGCCGTGGGCTGGTCATGGTCTACATTCCACATCCCCTCTTCGCTCTCATTCGAAGCCGCCGCTACCTTGCCCTTGGCTGCAATGACGGCCGCGATTGGATTGCACCAGCGCCTGGGCCTGCCGGATCCGTGGACGCCGATGAAAGATGGCGAAACGGAGCCGTTGGTGGTATATGGAGGAGCGAGTGCCGTGGGCGCATATGTGATCAAGTTGGCTCGGTTGGCGAACATTCATCCCATCATCGCAGTCGCTGGGCGTGGCGAGAACTTCGTCTCAGGACTCATCGACAAATCAAAGGGCGATACGATTGTGGATTACAGGAAAGGGGATGAAGCTGTCATTTCGGGGATCAAGGACGCGCTGAAGGGCAAGAAGTTGAGATATGCATATGATGCTGTGTCTGAACATAACAGCTACACGAATATCGTCCAGGTCTTGGAAAAGGATGGACACCTTACGTTGGTGTTGCCGGGGAAGAAGTATGAGGGCATCCCGGAGACGGTGAAGCAGACTATCACGTCAGTGGGAGAGGCGCATAAGGGAGATAAGGAGTTTGCGTATATCTACTTTAGGTATCTGGCTAGAGGGTGTGCGGAGGGATTCTTCAGCCCGCATCCGCATGAGGTGGTCAAAGGGGGACTTGGGGGCGTGGAGGAGGGGTTGAGGAATTTGAAGGACGGGAAGGCGAGTGCGGTGAAGTATGTCTTTAGAATTGGGGAGGAGGGGGATAAAGGGAAGTTGTAAGGTAGGAGGTTGGATTTGATCGTTTGGGAAGAGCAATGGGTGATTGATTCGTCTAGTGGCCGAAATATCGAACGTAATATGAGGTCGATCGAGGGATGATCTGCTGGTCACTTCTTAACTACTGCTCTTGTCGTCTTTCTTCGAGAAGAGCACGACTTACGCTGAGCTCGATCTTCTCTGCGATGCCGCTCTATTAAAGTATGTTCCTCAGAGTTGGATCCAATTTTGTCTTCACACGCGTAGGTCGAGGGATATAGTCCACGATGACGTTCCACGATGCGAGTATTCGCGCAAGTTGAAGGAGAGCTAGAATGACGACTAAAACTAGGAGCAGTCTTCGGAAAACAAAAAACAGGATAGAAGTAGTATCTTGCGGTGGTCCGTGTGGTCCGTGATAAATGCCTTGATCTAGCTGAGTGTGGTTTGACTTCATGGCTTTAAAATGAGAATTTCCAGATTTTGAATGTTTCTGAACGTGTTAAAGCTTGTTGGCAGATCCTGGCTGTATTGAAAGACATGTTTGTCGTGTTCGAGGACATGTAAGCTGCTTACTGCGGCGCAGTCGCGCAGGCAATTATTGCATCAATCAGCTGATATGTGCTATGAGGGAGCCAATGAGAAGACGCAACCTAATCGAGGTCAGTCTCTCTAGCATGTGATTCTACAATGTGCATGTTAACCTGATTCGTGTATCCCGCATATAATTTAGCACCGTGAGGAAATGGTAAGACAACGTGCGTGGATATCATGATAGTGTGGTGTGGGCATGGAGGAATGGTCAATTAGAATTGCATATGCACAGGTGTTCTTGAATTATTTCATTCATTGATGACTAAGACTTCAAGCGGAGCAGACAACTACCGCATTGAGCATATCCTATGAGCCACGATTCGGGTATCTTGATGCATCTCTCTAAGAGTTACCGCCCTTCTTGCCAGCTTCGACGGGATCGGCCTTGCCGTGGGCAAACTCTGCTCAATCATCAGCAAATTGTTAGGCGAAAGGATTCGCAGATACTCACGGCCCGCGGCGCTGCCGCCAGATCCTGAGGAGCCATCGGAGCCGCTAGATCCAGAGCCAGAGGTGTGACCACCCTCCTTTCCAGCCTCATGGGGATCAACCTTGCCCTGGGCAAACTCGCCAGTGCCGACGCGCTTGTCGGGAGTGCCGTCCTGCTTCAATCCGCCGTGCTCTATAGGATGATTAGGAAATGTCCATCTGAGACAAAGAATGGACGAGGGCCTTACCAGTGGGCTTGTACTGGTCAGCCATGTTGATTGTAGGTTGGCGATTGGAAGAATGGAAGTGTGGTAGTAAAGTTATGAAATTGTTGTTGTGATGAGTGTGAACGAGATGATGCTTTGTTGACAGCGAAAAGTGCTTGCTACTTATACATCAACACACCTCACCCAACCTCCTCATCCTCCCATCGACGTCAGCTCATGACCTCAGTACACGACCGCAAAGTGAAAGCGCGTCTTTGTGCAATTGACGCGTTGATTTCGCGACCGCGTAGGTGCCCCTTGGTGAACGGACAACAATAAGGTTCAGGAACATGATGTAACACGATCTATAGATTTGATGGATCGCATCTAGCCAGTGTCAAACTAAGCGAAAGTGGCAATTGATCTTTTATGCTAATGTTGCTTCGATCGTAATCTCTCGAATTCCCATGGGAACCCTTGAGACACTAATGGTCTTGATGTCATGACAAAATCATGTATGTCGCAGCTTGAAGCTAGCAACCCCCACAATTGGCTCAGGAACATCACCAGATGGAGAAGCAATGGGATTAATCGTGCATGAGATTTGCGCTTATGCAGGCCGATCCCGTATGGACTTTGTGGGGTACAAATCGATGACCGCTCATTGAGAATCTGTGCACATCAGGTACGTGCCGCTTTCAGAAAATCGATGCCACATACGTAAAGACACCAAATGCACCGCCGGGATGTGATCGAAACTTTCAACATACCTGATTGCAATGCGCTTAAGGTTGGCGCGCAACCATGACATGTAGCACATCATGCTCTGCTTATGGCATGTTCGCGGGACATCGAAGATTTTGTCTAGTCCTCGGAGCACATTTCGGTAATTTTTAGGTACATTGAAGTGATGCGGGCGCCTGTGAGCTCATCTCTGCGACTTGATGATGTCAAAAGCCTTGCGTTAGCATTCGATGACTCTTCTTGCGTGCGTCGCAGCGTGGCCAATCTCGCGTGATACTGATCCGTTCTTCAAGCGTGCGTCCTTTGCTCTATCAAATTGCCAATGACACACCGAAATATAGAGAAATTGGGCTGATGGCATGGTAATGTTTTGTTGTTTGTCGGCCTGACCGACTCTGAGGTCCGTCCTGGTTACGTATGGATCCTTCGCGTGTCCACGTGAGCTCCTCTTCCCGAGGTACAGCCGACCGGGACACCTGAGCACACAAGCCAATGCACAGAAAGCTCGACATGTCAACCAAGTCACCATCCTGTTCGCCATAATTACGAATGGAGGATATTCACTAGCCTCCATACCTAACGTGCAATTAGACAACAGGAATCTACCAGCTCCAAATGACGATTCCGCAAACGTCCCTTCACCACAATTGTCCTCCTTGCTTCAGATCACAGTTCTACTCCCATCGCTTCAAGAACTCTTCCACTGCCTCATATTCCCGTCGAATGGTCTCCAAATGCTTCCCACTCCTGGGTATGAATCTGACCTTGTACTTCTTCGGCTGGATCAACAACCCGTCTTCATACGCGTCTGTATCCACTTCAATCTCGTTCCCATTCTCATCCAATGCCGGCTTGATATCAAATGCCCACAGTAATCGCGCCGTAATACGCCACTGCGTTCTCTCGGCTAGATGAATGCCTACACAGATCCTTCGTCCGGCGCCGTACGCATAGTGGTCGCGGTTTTCGTAGTCCGGAGATCCAGCGTAGGACATTGCGAGCTGAGGATGGTCAAGAAAGCGGTCCGGATTGTACTTGTATGGCTCAGGGTAAAGCTTAGCATCATGCTGGATGCTATATGCCGGAGTAAAGACAGCAGCGTCCTTGGGAATCAGATAACCATCAAAGTAGTCGTCGCGTGATGCGCGGACGGGCACGCCACCGGGTACTCTGCGCAATCATCAGTAAGACGCTTGAAAATTTGCTGCAGAACTTGGGCCATGTTGCTCAACCGCAGAGGCACTTACATCGGTCTGACTCTCAATGCCTCCTTGATAATGCAGTTGATATACGGTAAGCTCTTGAAGTCTTGCCATGTAGGCGACCTTCCATCACCGCATACCCCATCCAACTCAACCTGCGCCTTCTTCTGAACCCATGGATGTTTAGCCATGTACAGTACCGATGTCAACATTGCACTAGCTGTTGTATCTGCAGCTCCTTGATGCAACGTTCCCAGAAAATTAGCTTCTATCGACGGCGTCATCTCCTTGTCACTCTTAATATCACCACCAACGATCCTATCAGTGAGGGACTCCCGATAGTCACCTTTCAGTCGTCGAGCTACTACCTGTGATCGGGCTTCATTCCAGATGGCCGTAACGGCATGAAAGCAGTCGGTCGCGCGTTTTTTGGACGGGACGAGGAAGTCAGGAACATATTTGAGGAAAGGGAAGTTGTCAACAGGAAGGTATGATCCTGGTGTAGCTAAAGCCACGGCAGTCAGCGGTGATCCATCTTTGTCGGCGTACATGTCATGTATTGTGTTGACTTACTTGCGAGATTGATCTGTGATCGGCGAGACAAATGTCAGCGCGTTGACTCTCAGCGGTTCAAATTTGGGACTCACGATATCGATGGCTTCGTACACGCACTGGCTCATGTTAGTGCTATTATGAATGTGTTCAAGAGTTCTAAAGCTCACAGTTGCCCAGAAACTATCGATGGTAGCTGCTCGAAAGCCGAAGATGACAATACTAGCAACCGATGACGTTGTTCTCTTGATGTGCTCCGTAAAATGCTCTGGGGTGTTACTCAGGTCGAATAGGAGCTGGCTCGTTCTGATATTGTTTAGCACTTGAGCGGCAGGCAACGTGCTCAAGGCACACTTACTCGGCTTCCTGAATACCCATAATGTTCTCATCAAGGTTTTTTGGTGAGACGAAATGTGAAGCGATCTTCCTAGAGGCCCTCCACATGTGGTTTGCGTCTATGAAAGCGAAATTTTCTCTCATCGCGGAGGTAACTTGTTGGTCGATCGGTCGATCCGTGTAGATTGCACTTCTCTTATCCATAAGATCGTGCACGGTGCGTTTATCATTAAGCAGGATGAAAGTGCCAGAGCCAACCTTCAGGGAGACGATATTTCCATACTCTTCGGCCCATTTCTTGAACCTGTTGACATTGAGCAGAAGGCTGTGAGTAGATAATAACAAGCTTACTTCTTTTCCAGTCCGCTGCCTACAAGCAAATGAGCATTTCCAAGGATTGGAATTGTTGGCGGCCCAGGGGGAAGACTACACATATTAGTAACGCAGAGCGCTATTAATGCCAATTACACACATACCGCTTATCACGGCTTCCGAATTTGTAGACTGCATAGAGCAGGTACGAAGCGCAGGTCAATATCGCGACAGGGACGATGTAGTTCACGGGCTGGCCCATTTTCAGTACTGTTTGAGAATATGCAGGAAGGATTCCATCTAGTCTCATTCTTATAACAAGTCTACTCGCGCAATCCTTCCTAATGTGAACCGAACCTGATCGGTAGAAAATTGAGGGGTTCGAAAACTCATGGTGTGTTGGCCTCATCCCGGCCGGATGGTACCCCTTGTATTTCTCAAGTACTTGCATGAGTAAGCCAAAGTCAGCGCTTGCTCGTCAAACCTGCTTGGATGAACTTGCACAAGGATACTGTGGACACGAACAAGTACAGGCAAGATTACCACAATCGTCGTCACGCTATACCAACTGCCAAGGCAAATGTCCAAATGTGGGTTTCTTGGCTCCTCCTCAACACCCAAGGCTATTTGTAATACATCGAGAACATGTGTAGAAGGTGGTGAGATTATGCAAGATTTAGATAGGAGTGCTTCTCAGTAGCCGTTTAGATTTGTCGGCCTCATTCGGCTGTTTGCACCCGCTCCCATGTGGGCTGCACATCTGTAGGATGAGGCACGATCTGCATCGAAATATGCAGTGCGACGATTTTGCAAGATGTTTGACGGAAAATTGCCTATCCTGTCTACGCGACAGCAAACTGGGCCTTCAAATTAGTCGCCCCGCAGAAGGCAATAAGGGGCAAGGAAGCTATCACAACCGTACACAAAGCTCCAAATCCTCTCTCCAATCATGTAAAGACGAGCTAAAGCATAACATCATATCCAAAGGGTGGAGTTGGGTCCAGCTACTTTGCACGGGCGCGAAAGCCGTTGTTCTGGGATGAACAGTTCGCTTTCGTGCGGTGTGAGAACCACTTCGCACTCACGATGCTTTTCACGTCACCCACGCCTAGCCACGTGGTAAAACTTGAGAACAAATGGAGCAGGACATTCTGAGCTCCATTACTGATCAGGCCGTAGGTTTCGGCCTTCGCTTTCGTTCACAAAATTCTAATTTCTATTCTCGAGCCAGTCGCAGGTTACCATACATACTACAGTATGACATTAATGCTCCAAGCTACACAAGCTCAACCTAGCCAATATTATACGAGATACGTACTACGCAGACGATATTACGACCAAAGATGACAAGAACACAGCCACATAGTCAGATCATTGAAAGCTTCGAATGTTCTCTAGCTCATTAGGCCGGGTGCTCTTGACAAATCAGATGCTGCATCTCGCTCCTTCATCGTCTGCTCGACCAAGCGAATACATTCCTCTTTTCTATACTTCTTCAAATCATGCCACCCATGACCTCGATAAATCCCCTGTAATATAGGCTGCAGTTCCTCATCGATCTGAAGTGTGTACGCCTCAATGACCTGCCTCGAATTGATTGGCAGCCATCTCAGATTCAAAAATTGCTCTTCGAGCATCGCAAAGAAGTCAGGAATTGTCCAAGCCGGCTCACATCGTAAACCTTGCTCTTGCTCAGATACTATGTCTTCAGGCTCACCGGTAACTTGCTCAAATTTTGTTTCGTCTTTGATCTCGTCGTCGCAACACGGCCAATACACGACTCCGTGTTGCGTGTCGACGATGGCAGCAGACGCGTTGCGATAATTTATCATCTTTATGCCAAACATGTGCTCCGTAGTGCCATCGACGTAGAACCCCTCGGTTATGCTCTTCAGCTGGCGCATTTGCTCAGGGTCATCCCCATCATTGGCTGTGACTTGATTCGTTCAGTTACAAAGGTTGTCGCCTGGAACGCCATGGGGTTGCTCCCACTTGGTTAGATTGGATAGCTCGCGCGGATGTGGTATCTGACGTAACAGAGAAATGACTCTGTCTGATTTGCTCATGGCGCTGAAGGATTCGGGGGTAATTTAGGGCCAGCCACCTTCTGGTGGCCATTCGACGGATGAGGAGCTCGTAGTAACTTGCGATTGCTGCAACACAGACGCTTTCCGAGGAGCTGACTTTGTCGAATTGTGGCATGATGATAACGAGCTATGCGTGCTCGTTGATCGCAAGAGTCGTTAGGTCGCACAACGCGCAAGGGTGAGGACGGAAGACAAAGGTTCGACGGTTCGACGGTTCTTGTGTGTCTGCCTGCCTTCCTTTGGTATGGGCACGCCATAGGCATTGGCTGCCTAGTGTTCACACCGCTCTGCCAGCATGGGACCCTGGCTAGCGCGCGACGTACCCCGCAACCCTTCTTAAACTCCACTCTTGAAAGAATGTTAGGGTATGTCTCGGAGGAAACAGACATGATAAAGAACAGATATGATATCTGCATATCGTGTCCATGTTTCCTGCTAAAGGCTTGACTGAAGACTTCGATGAGCTCTGACTTGATAATGGCAGTATATGCTCTATGTTCTTGATGCACAGATCCATGTCCATCAAGAGGAAGCATGACGAAGGAACTGATGCCTGATATTGGCCGGTCGCTCGAATCGAAGCTCCTCGAATATTCATCATGGTCCGTCTCATAAGTTCTACGGGTCGTACCAGGACCACATTCATTGTGTCGAACATGCACTTTGAAAGATAGGCTGGGTCCAGCAGGCTCGAAACCCTGGCTGCTCGTGACTGGAAGTCCGCTTATTTCATGATGTTGATTCTGTACAGCCACGAAAAGGACATCATGTCATGATGTGAGTTGTGTTCTCCACACTCGCAATCGCGAAATAGGCCCTTCTTCCTCCTGGCCTTTGCTTGGATTCGCGGAATCAACCCGGTGGAAATCAGTATTCTTCGGACTCCACTCAGACGGACGTCGTTGGGTCGGGCCTACTTGGTTTAGTATTGTTTCTCGATCATGGGTTGATAGCAGTTCCTCGCTTCTTCTGGGCTTAGCCAATTCCCTACGATGCGCAAGTCGCGAGCAGAGCTTGATCGACTGTGGCACAAGATCCACCATGAGCTCGAGTGCGACTTGTACAGTGCTGACTTCCGTGCTTGCATTCGGTGCGTATATCGTGACAGCTGGGCCAAAGCCGTTTTGTAGCGCCAGCCGGTGTTTCTTGTCCATTGTCTTCAGGATCAGGGGCGTGCTGGGGCGTACCGGAGCCGTGTCTTCCAATTTTGATGTGTCCGTGATATCGAGGCGCATCGCTCGAGACTGCAGACCGTCCATTACAGCATCGAACGCCGGGCAAAAGCCGGAAAAGATGTAATCGTGCCCGAACATATTCGTCCCCATCAACTTATAATGCGCCCAGGATTGGATCTCGTCGTTGGCCAGCATGCAATGTCTTGCAAATCGAAGTCCCTTAACATTGAACTCTATGAGTGTTGCTGAATGGCCCCGAGAGTGAGCATTCTCGCCTTTGCGTTGCTCAGCACATAGTCCGAGGAGCTGCCCTACCAGCAAGGCCGAGCACACACAAAGTGGCTCGTCAGAACGTCTCAGTACTTCGTAAGCAACGTCTTCGCTCGGCTGAGTATAGTCCACTCTGGGAAGCTGTGCATCAGCGCTCAGCGACAGAAGTGAATAGATGCGATCTCGAGGAATCTCGCAACCATGGTCCCGAAATTTATCGAGAAGGTGAATCAGAGAGTGTGGCTTTCGATCATGAACGAAGTCAGCGAACTGGGCCATGGCGCACTCGCGAAAGCTTCCGAGGTCGACATTATTGAATTTGTGCACAGTCTTGACCAGGTCTGGGAACTTGAAAGATTCTCGGCACATGAGAACGACAATACTTCTGGCAAGAGCGATTTCCTGTAAAACCTACAAACAGAAACAACACATCAGCATTTCGTCCACGAAATTCCCCTTGATTACACTTACCCAAGCCCGACTCCAATATTCGTTGTTGAAAACGCAGCTATTGACGGTCTGCTGAGCCTCGAGAATGACGGCCCAAGCCAATGTATTGTATGCTTGCTGCGTCTTTTCATTCCTCAGATATTGCATCCAAGGCGTCATCAGAGGCATTTTCCCAAGCCACAGGTAGACCAGAAAAGCCCCAGAGAAGATGCGACCCATTTGGCCGACTTGCTGGCTGCGCTCGGAGATGTTCGTTTGGTCGATACATATGACATCTATCCAGTAAAATGTCATTGGCATTCTCCGCATCATGTCCAGGAAATCATAGACATTCCTTCTGACAAAGAAGGGCGCTCCGTTGATGTTGATTCGTACCATATCTCCTGGATCACCCCATCGGTACGAAAGACAGACATAGGATGCTCTTTCGAGCACTGAATGGCTAACGTAGCATTGAATTATTCCGTCCGCCGAGAGCTCAGAGGAGATGGTGACCAGACGCAATGAAGATCTTGTCTCATCGAGCGGTTTGTGCACAAAAGACCTAGTTTCAGCCGTTGGCGAATGGTTCGGATCAGTCTTTATAGCGCTCGGGACAGAACGGCTCAAGAGAGCGTTGACCCTCTTCATGGCCCCTCACGTCTTGTTGAAAATCGCAGTGAAGTCGTCGTCTCATCCAGTATGTCGTGCCATGTCGCGTGCAGCTCCACGATGGCAGAAATGATCCCGGTTTGATTCGGTTAAATGAAGCCGAGAGGGGGTTAGGCCATTTGAATCTAGAGTGGGCGAGCGGTGAGTGCCTGGCACCGTCTCCAGGCGGGGTACCGATCTTTAATTCGAACAAGTGGTTGAAGCTTCGCTGGACCCTTTCTTGCCCCAGGATAAGTAACTTTGCGCGCGTTTATCAGTAACGCATGATAAATGCAAGTAATGCAGGGCCAAAGGTGGGGCACCCGCGACCACATCGCAGGGTCAGGAGTAGATGTGTCCAATCCAGCCATTCGACTTGTGTTCCAGGCATCTGCTTTTCCCATCCCAAAAGACATATTTACAGGGGGTTACAACAGCTTTTCGTATGCAGGCTCGTAGCCGCCATGGCTTCCAAAATTGGACCATCCATGGGGTCCAATTCTGTGACCCCTAGGCGCCCCACGAGGCGCAGCGCAGCCGTCTGCCTTCGATAAGTTTAATCACAGCTTACACTCTTCGATTACATTCGAGAGTAAAAACTAATCTCGCAGCATGTTCTCAAGGGCTGCTGGTGCCATCACTGGGGCAGGATCGGGGAGGGTAGAGAAAGATGAAGGAGCTTCACTCAGTTCCGTATTGGAGACACCGACTTTGCGCGTTGAACTGGCACTCTTAGTACTACTATGCATAGATTCCATGCGCACCGATTTGCTTTCTACCTTCGATTCGAACCAGACACGCGACTCGATATCCTCGAACCAGCCCCGACCGTCAGTCGCGCCCAGGAAGCCGACCAAGGACCTTCTAAGCTTCGACGAACCACAACAACACACGAGAGCGACAGAAAATAGCAAAATGGGCGGTGGACAACAGGAGCTTGACTCTATGCAGATGCAGGCGCTCCGAAGAAGTGCTCTGACATTCTTCGACAATTGGAGGCGACAAGTAATGGCTCGCATCTGCGACGTGCTTGCTGTCCGCCCCGAAACTGTCCGGCAGGCCAAGGCCAACAGGAAGCACATGCAGCAAGCATCGGAGAAGCAAAGTCAGGGCATATCGTCGTTGATCGACTTCGAGGAAGACCCCTTCGCTCCTCCTATCAGTCGTGAGAGAGAACAACAACACAGCCACTACAAGCCAATCGGAACCAAACTCGTGACATTCGCGGAGTCAAAACGCGTCTTGATACTACACTGTCTCTTGCTGCTCTTGCTGAGCCTGGAGCATTATCCAGCACACTCTCGACTGTTGTTGTTGCGTCTTGCGAGCAGTTTCGAGCTTGAGGCAGATGTTCTCTCTGAGCACGAGAAGTCGGTTGCGCAAGGTCTCCTTGCAACAGCTGCATCCCAAATGGATGCGGATGCAACCGCGACCAAACAAGCGTCGAATGATGCGGCATCCCGCAAATGGAAGGTCGGGCTCGCGGCAGTTGGTGGCGCAGTCCTTATTGGTGTCACGGGAGGTCTTGCGGCACCTTTGCTGGCTGCTGGCCTTGGAACTGTAATGGGTGGGCTGGGCCTTGGTGTTGTGTCAACATACCTGGGAGCACTTGCTGGCAGCTCCGTTCTCGTTGGCTCACTGTTCGGTGCATATGGCGCGAAGATGACTGGAAAACTAATGGAGCAGTATGCCAGAGAGGTTCAAGATTTCGAGTTCATTCCTGTTCAAGGTATATCCGGCACTTCCCCCGGCCTGAAAACCACTGATGTGTAATAGATCCTGAGCGGCCATCACTGCAACGAAACCACGAGTGGGCTGACGAGCAGGACGCAAAGGACCCTGCTAAACGTGAGCAGCATCGGCTACGCGTGGCAATTGGTATCAGTGGCTGGCTCACCTCATCACCGGACGTTCACAAGCCTTGGGAAGTTATCGATGCGGAAACAACCGAGCCCTTTGCGTTGCGCTTCGAGCTCGATGCTATGCTTCGCCTCGGCAACTCTCTCCAGGATGTACTCTTCAATTATGCCTGGGATGGTCTTACATACACTGTTATGAGTCGCACAATGCTCGGAGCTCTATATGCTGGACTTTGGCCTCTCGGGCTCATGAAGCTGGTCAGTGTACTTGACAACCCATTTAGCGTTGCCCTTGCACGTGCCGACAAAGCTGGCAAGGTGCTGGCACACGCACTCATCGATGGCGTTCAAGGAAAGCGACCGGTGACTCTCATGGGCTACTCCATTGGTGCCCGCGTTGTATACGCGTGCCTTTTGGAGCTTGCAGAACAGCATGCTTTTGGTCTTGTCGAATCTGTCGTGCTTATGGGCACTCCGGCACCATCGGACAGCAACCACTGGAGACAGATTCGCTCAGTCGTCTCGGCACGCGTGGTGAATGTCTACAGCACGGAAGACTACGTGTTAGGCTATCTGTACCGGTCTACCAAGCTCGAATTTGGTGTGGCTGGTTTAGACAAGGTTCAGAATGTGCATGGGATCGAGAATGTTGACATGAGCAAGCTTGTTAGTGGCCATGACAAATATCGTTATCTTGTTGGCAAGATCCTTGTTAACATCGGATTTGGCGATGTCAATTTTGATAAGGTTGCTGAGCAAGAGCGTTCGCTAGAGCTTGCGGAAAGGAAAAAGCAGCGTGCCAAAGAGCAGTCCAAGAAGACAGAAGCGGAAAATTCTTCTGTCAACGCTGGAACCCGCGAAGTCGCGAAACCTTCATCGCCGAACCTGATCGACATCTCGGAAGATCCCATGCCCCAACAACCTCGCTCTACTCCACAGCCATCGCGTCCTCGTCCCGCTGTATATACCCAAAGCAGATCAAAACAACAGCCAATGCAACAAAAGGCCTTGACAAGCGAGAGGGCTGTTTCGGATGTCGCAAGATCTCCCGCTACACCTTCTTCAACCACTCTCGACCCACTGGGTGCCACAAACCACATTGACACAACCGAGCACACGGTCAGGAGGGCAACATTCCCGATGGCATCAGCATTGCCGCATCGCCAAGCACCGTCGCGCCAAATCTCCGATCCTGCTGCACAGCATCAGCCTCTCCGCACTCCACCTCCAATCACAAAAGCTAGCAAGCCTAAGGTAACTGGCACCATCGCTATGATTGACACCACCGAGACCGTGGCTCCCCCCAAAGCATCTAGCGACTTGCTGAAAACTCAACCCGCAGCAGTCACAGTTGCAGAGGTAGTTGTCGTTGGCCGCGAAGGAGCTGATGCTACAGACAGTGAAATCGACTTCTGCGAAGATGGTGATGAGAGCGGGAGTGAGATGGGTGAGCTGATGATGGTGGAGCCCGTGCCGATGGATGATAATGATTACGGATTGATGTGAGGTTGATGTGATATGGTTCAGACATAATGAGAATGGTTAGATGCAACAGTCGCAGGTAGAAGCTCTTATCATTGATCTGGCTTGAGGACGTAGGATGACTTCCCTCCCTTTTTCTCCCTACTTCATACCATTGCTCGCCGTCATCGTTGAATGACTCCTGTCTTGTTTGAAGGTTTTGACCTCTGGTGGACTGAATGATGCAACACCTTGCTTTGCCTAACCATAGTAGATGCAACCAGTAATTTAGACTTAATTCATTCACTAGTGCAACAACAGACTGCTCTTACTCAGTCATTACGGATTGGTGCAGCGCTTCATGTGCCGCTTGAGATTGTCTTTGCGCGTGAAAGTCTTTGAGGGCGTTTTGCAATATGCATGTGGGCACGTGAAAATTGGGTCATTATTGTTGTGTGTCGCTTCGTGACGCTTGCAATTCAACTTGGAAGCAAATCTCATGTTGCAATCGACATGGTTGCATGCGAATCGGAGGTTGTGCTTGTTATTAAAATGTTTGCTGGTACATTTCAGTATCCATCGACATGAATAGAAGGGTGAGTGCCTACTTGAGTTCATACTCTCGTCTGGTCCTGAAGTCACATTTCTCACATGCGTGAGGACGAAAATCGACGGACATGGTCGTGGGACCGGAACGTGTTATTCCATCGAGGTTAATTGAGTCGCCCTGGATGCCCGAGCTGCTGTTCAGACCAGCGCTTATGTTTGGGCTCAAACATGCGTCTGGCATGTCTGTCGCTTCGCAATTCAAGGACTTGCCAGCGAAAGGTGGTTCGAAACTGTACATAGAGTCATTGCACTGAAACAGATGGGCAAGGATAAGCGGATTAGGGCCCAGCTCGCATGCTGACGGAGACACGTAGGTCTCACCCTGATCGTTCCGAATTTCTGAATCGTTTGAGTCATCTGCTCCTTCATCGTATGGTCTACGAGCTGCGAATGTAAAGATGCTCTTCTTTCTGCCTTTTGCTCATCTGTGAAGCGATCTGAGGGGCATTAGGAAATCGTCTCCAATGACGTGCACGGGAGTCTCACCGAATAATGGCCCGCTACCAAGTATATAGCCAAGTGCATCCAGCGCAAATTTCAGCATGTTGAAGGGAAAACGGATGACCTCAGATGCCCCCTCGTGTAATGATGTCACTTGTGAGCCATGCGTAGTCCTTGAAGAGTCGTATGATAGTGAGCCCAATGAGCATGCCACCGTTGACTCGCTCATGACTGATATTCCTCAAGTTCCGGTAGACCGAAAGCCTTGCTGAAAGAACCAGATCAGCAGACTAAACGCAACACTTGCGCACATCATTACACACGACCAGTAGAGTGTGTGCCAAAATGTGAATTTGACGAGTTGAAAGCAACACCTCGCGGAGGAATGTATCGTTGCCAATCCTGCGACGACGCATATGTTGGCAAGAATCCAGTCTTGAACGTCTGTAGTCCTTGTTCTCAAGCTTTGATTCCTCGGACGGTGGTCTTTCTCCATTTTTGCCATATATGGTAATGCCAAGTGACCTATGATGCGAAGTAGAGATGTTATGCCCACCATCGTTTTGTAGTACATGAGCGTAATGCATGCCCAGCGGAACGGGAGCGATACTGGGCCAGTCGAAAAAGGTGGTGTGGCACCGACAGATGGAACGGCTTTTACGCAAAGCCAAAGCGGTCCGGCAACAAGAAAGAGAGCAGTCAATCGAAGGAGCGACGTAGTCGTATAGATCCAGAAGTTTGAGATCCGTACTTGGATATCGTGCTCCGCTGGCGGTTCTTTCGACTCGTGCGTTGTGGTAGGCATATCGGGAAATGCAATGAGAAGCTGTAAGCATTGTGGAGCCAAAAGACATGGAGGAATTCGGAGGGTTCCCAAAACATGATGTATGCGTGGGAGGAGTACCACTTTTCGCTTGTCTGATTTGTTGCCGCTCACTCGGTCTTCTTTCATTCATACCGCATCTTGGCGCATACGAGCAAAAACCATAGGGGTACTTGAGAGACGACAATTCGTTTCGTCTGTTTCTCGATAGACTCTTTTACCAGATGTATTACTACTGGAGGACGTATAATTGTTGTCAACCTGAGCAAGAAGACCTGTCGAAGCCGACCCGCCCCGGTCATTTTCACTCGTATACGCCAACATGCGGCAGACGTCCATACAGCATACACTTCACCAGAATCGCGCGCTATAATCACTCTCTCACTTGCA
>AJMS01010314.1:0-20531 GCA_000263175.2 Phaeosphaeriaceae sp. UM 1110
TGTCGTAGACTGTGCGGTTGAAGGTTATGGGCAGGGGAGTGTTGAGGATGGAGGAGTTGAGGGCAAGTTTGGCGCTGTTTTCGAAGTATCCGAGCCAGGTGGAGTTGTCGAAATGGGGGGTCAGGGTGGAGAGTTGGCCGTTGGTTTGCGCGGAGAGGTAGGTGTTGACCTGGGTTTGGGCGCGAAATTAGTGATTATTCAACGACAGGCTGTCGTAAGAGCGTGAAAAATGCGTACTGCGCAAAGTCAGCTTAGTTCGCACCTGAAGGTGTGTGATACTTAGTAGGTGCCATATTGTTTACATGCCGCACACTGCAGGACACCCACTCGCATCTAGGGCTTGCTTACCAGTTTCAGCGAGACCAAGGCGGGTACAGTGTGCTGTCGCTACCGTGAGGAACACGGAGACTTGAAAGAGTGTGTGTAACATTGTGACTCCTTGCGCGGTATAGCGACTCTGTGTATGCACGATCCAGACGAAGGAGGTTCTTGACGTTGGATACCTTCGAATATCTCCACGAGGGGTGATTTTTGTACTGCTATAGGCAAAATTACGGCACAATTCTACAATCTACGGTATTGAGAGATGCTTTCTGGCTTTTCGATTTATATGCACCCCACAGTGTGGATAACAAGGGTATAGATTGACTCCCCACATGAACTTTACAACACTGCCCACGGAAGCTGGCCTAAGGAATGACACATCGAAAAATGGCAGGTTGCATATTGCTATATGGAATTATTTATTGAAGAAAATGGAAAAGGAGAGTTGAAGCGTTGGCTTCTCAGAGGAAATGGACAAGAAACAATTAAAAGACTGGGTCCAACAGACGCGCCATCTTCTCCTTGAGAACATTCTCAGCTGCTGGCCAGCCTTTACCGAGACGGTTGCAGAGCTCAGTAATGTCGACGCGTCGAAAGACATCGATCTCCGCCAACAGATTCTCCACCAACTCGACCACGCCTTCGTCCTCATAGAGAGCGCCCAACACTGCTTGATATATTGCTGACTGCCGCGTGAATTTGGCATCAGTGTAATTCACAGGAATTGTGTTTTTGCTACAGGCCTTTGCCATATTTGCGTTGTAGATGTTGCGGTAGGTCTTAAACCCCCAGGTGAGCCATGGGCGTCTAGACATGTCGTAGGCGTCTAGCCAGTCGCGTCGCAGGAAAGTGGGCAAAGAAGCGTAACCAACACAGCGCGGAGCTGCCATGCAGCCGTCCCAGTCAATGATGCCAGTGACGTTGCCATGAGCATCGACAAGGATATTTTGCAGGTCGAGATCATCGTGACGGAGAACGAAGTACTCGTCGGCAGGCTCCGCATACTGTGCGAATTCTGCATCTTCCACGTCTTCATTGTCCGAGTCGTCAGACTTTTCCAGAACTACAAAAGGTTCGGAGCCCAGTATGATGCTCAGCAGCTTGTGAAGACCCTTGAACTCAAGCAGGTCAGGGTCATCGTCTTGGACATTGGCCAAATTGCATACTTTGGCAAGACCAGCCTGGAAGAACTCAGCACTAGACTTGAAAGGACCGACTGCATTTAGTTTGTTCATGCCGAGTTTGGAATGCCAGCGCCATATTGGGCCAATGAACGAAGGTTGATCGTCTTCAGGGTCGTTGAATACCGGCACGCCGATCCGATCGAATTTGAGGATTGAGAGTTGGCTCATGGCTTGTGCAAGCGAACGAAGGAAGTTCAAGCGGATTGCCTTGAGCTCTGGCTGCGGCTGGTCGGCGTTCAGATATTCCTGTTCGTCCTCTGGAGGATTTGGCAGATGCTTGCCCAACCACATGTCTTCTGCAGACATCCCCGGTATCTTCTTCATGAGAATAAACGGAGCGCCAATGACATTGTCCAACGTCTCATCAAATGCGACAATCTCAGGGACTGGGCACTCTGTTTTGTTTCGGATGTGTAACATTAGTAAGGCTTCCTGACGGAGCATATATCCATCGACCTCTTCCCACGTTGAGGCAGTGCCGTGAGCCGGAATCTTGAGTACATACTTCTCGGTTATAACGCCGTCTTGAGTGACCTCTAGAAAGACGCAGTGATGGAAGGAGCCTTCGTTGCGATGTGTGATACGACAACCTCGCGCCTGATCATTGTTGGCAGGCAGATGCAGCAGTACCAGGTGTTGTAGGGCTTCGTGAGGAATAGCACGAATCTTTTCAAAATTCCGTCGATCATTTTTGTCTTTTCCTCCAGACTCGCCATTTGTGGTGTTTGTATCCTCTCGATTACAAGACTGAGCTTGTTCATCTGTGGTATATGCACGTTGCTGATCGCAGGATCGAGCATGCTCATCTGTTCCCGCTGCACAGGTAACAGCAGTGTCTTCCATTCCGTCAAGACAAACGCCTGAATCATGCTTCGAGGTGAACAGACGGAAGAGGTTCCGGATAGAGGGCATGTGTCGCAGTCCTGATTGGGACCTAGAAGTATCTGGCTCGGAAGAAGCCATAACAGAAGACACCGAGACAGCTTGATTGCCCGTGGATGCGATTGCTTCATGACCACAATCATCATACAGAGGCACTGCTGCAGACTTGAGGTGAGACGGAGTTGGTAACTTTCCCGAGCGATTGCGACCGAAGACACGCTTGGTAGTTGAGATAATGCGTTGAAGTCGAGACGCTCGTGACTCCATGGTGAAGCTTTGTGCGATTCGACTTTTCTATTGAATGGCCTTGCTGTTCGTAGGACGTAGATTCTACAGCTGAAGTGTTCCGAAAATGTCTCCGGGTGCAGTGAGTTGAGAAGATTGCGTTCCGCTGTTCTGAGAGTGCTGAGTTGGAAGGAAGAGTAAAGTATGGACCGGGAGCATAAATAGAGAGTCTACTTTCGCCTCGTGCCTCCACAATGCCCTGGTCTGTTCTAATGTTCACTTTTGTTTGTTAATTCACATTCACGCTGCTGACGCTAACTCTACTGCAGGGCAAGACCTTGTGCTTAATCTATGCTGGGCGACGCTTCTACGCCTGGAGCTTTTTGTGAATGAACTTGACACCACAAGAGTGCGGCAGCTCAGTCCCACATCACAAGCTCGACGAGGTCAACCAACAGTGTGGCCTGCTTCATCAAGTCAATTCCAGTATGAAATGCTCGTCGCTTTTCTTCCAGATATAGTTCTACTACAACAGAAGCAGCGCAACCGCGACCATCGAGCTAGTGTATCAACCATCAAGCAGCCAAAAAGTCTAACGTTCAACATGCCTCAACAGCGACCTTTCGGGAAGAAGCAGATCAAGGCGCTTTATGCCACCTATGGCAAACACGACTTGTTCAACTCAGGTAACTTCAATCCCAAGACACGCAACCTGACGACAGGTGCAATTCACGGAAGCCATCATTGTACACGATGCAAGAAACCAAGGACGAAGGCATGTTTTGAGGACCTTCATCATGGTTTCTGTGCTGAATACGTGACACGTAATGGTAAGCGGGAGCGATGTGGCGAATGTTTCGCTTTCGAGTCTGACGGGTGCGGGACGCATCGCAAAGTCCATGGTTGTAACGAATTTTTGTATCGTGCTTTTGACGGTGAGGACGTACAACTTGATGAATTCGACGATCCAGACCAGAAGAAGGTCGGTGCCGTTCAAGCAGGCGATAGCCACGACAACGCAGCAGAGCTGGCAATCGTAAATGCGGCAGCAGAGGCCCATCTAGAAAAGTATGGGCATATCCCAGCCACCTTTCATCAAGACTACTTCGACCAGCGAGCAAGGGGAATGTCTTATGCTCAAGCGGAGCAAAGCCTCATGCGGCCAGGTGGCTTGGGTGAGAGACAGGTCCCAACGAAGGGCAAGACTGCTGGTGGGAAGAGAAACAAAGGTGGCAGCACGACTTTTAGAGACGACAGTCGAAGTGATGCAGCCACACAGCTATATGCCGCTCTTGATGCCTCCGCTGTAAAGTCCCAAGGCAATAACTCGCAAGCCGTTAAAAAATCGTTCGCGCCCAGAGGTGCCGCACCGAAGAAGCTTACGGAGGCTCCTCGACGGTCGGAGAATGAGGAAGAAGTCCCAAAAGGCCCGAATGACCGCGCGAGGACGGTGGCGGGAAAAGTGGTTGGTAAGTTGAGTGGTGTCCCTGAATAAGCCGTCTCCATATCTTTTCGCCTCTTGTTAGCGTAGTGTCGTCCGTCTCTTGCTTCCTGCGTATCTGACGGGAAACCTTGGGTCGAAATAGGATATCTATAGCCCGGAGACATATCCTGTGGATAGGAAACCAACTGTAACGCACGTAGGCGCTGTCATGGAAATCTGTCTAGGAGGCCGCATGGCTAGCTCGATGGGATCGTAAAGACCAATCAATGAAACTTTCTGAGATGTTTCCAGAAAAACAACCGTGATCATATTGCAATGTTGGAAAGTGATATGATGTAGGAGGGTTCATTTGGACGTCAACAAAAGCCGTGCGACCATGTGGCGCTAAATTGCCCCACTTGTACTTCGTACACTCAAAGGCCGCGCCGTCTACCTGATCGTGATGTTGAATTGCAGTATTCCGAGGCGAGTTTCCGTGTTCCATATGTTGACGCCGTGCGACATTTTCCACGTAGCCCTCGCATGGCACGCACTTGCGACTTAATCTGCCAGGTCATACATTGCGCCACCCGACCACCAGACGGTGTAGATCAGGGCGTTGCGCGCCCTCCTCTTCACTACGCTGCAACTGCGGTCGGTTGCAACAATTGGCCGAGTGACTTTGTCTCTAGAGCCCTGTATGTGGACTTACCAGCGATGTCAGATGACGACTTGCATGCTGTATGGTTCAGGCACCGACCGCGCTGGTGGAGCATGCGATAAGTTGGTCAACCTAACACAACACATTCGTTTTCGTGTCCGTCCAACAAGTCCAATCAGTTTCTGGCACCTGTCTAGCAACAGCCGACCTTGACTTGACAACTTTGATGATCATCGGAATCTTCGCCTCAGCATGCGGTCTGCGAACAGTGAGCATGTGGTACCTCTGTTGACTTTTAAGGAAAGAACATCGCGTGTAATGATCTTGCCGCATCCGTCTAACAACTTAAGCCCGCCTCTACACGATCACTTACATTCGACTTCCATACTCTCCTTTCTCGTTATTGGATGTTATCTTAATTACCACTTCTTTCCGCGATGACCCTTAACATCGGATTTATCATAATTGACGTTCTCTTTCTGCTCGTCCGCAGCGTCTTTGCACAAGGCGGATCATGGAGCCCTGTCATCAATTTTCCGATAATTCCAGTCGCAGCATATATTGTACCTGAATATCCAGAGTCGCATCGCATGATGGTCTTCTCCGCTTACAGTGGAAACGCTTATGGCGGCGGCGACAATGGCTTCACTCAGTTCGCTGAATTCGACTACCGGACTCGCGCCATGTCAACCCGCCAGGTCGCTGAGACACAACATGACATGTTCTGTCCCGGCATAAGCTCTTTAGCAGATGGCCGTTTGATCATCACCGGAGGTAGCAACGCAGAGAAGACGAGCATATATGATCCTTCCTCGAACGCATTCACGTCTGGCGTCAATATGCAGCGGGCTCGTGGCTACCACAGTAGCACGATATTGAGCAACGGAAAAGTCTTCACAATTGGCGGCTCATGGAGCGGTGGTCGCGGCAACAAGACAGGTGAAATTTACGACCCAGCCACCAATTTGTGGATACTCCTCCCGGGCGCAGACGTTGAGCCGATGTTGACATACGATCACGAAGGATCATTTCGAGAAGACAATCATGCGTGGTTGTATGGGTGGCGCAATGGATCCGTCTTCCAAGCCGGTCCGTCCAAAGCCATGAACTGGTATTTTACTGATGGAGGCGGCGGCACGGCCCCAGCTGGTATACGCGACGAGGCCAACGATGCCATGTGTGCCGTCAATGTCATGTACGAGCCGGGAAAGATATTCTCTGCGGGAGGTGCACAGTATTACGATCGTGCTCCCGGACTCAAAATTGCGCACCTCATCTCGATCGATCAAGTGGGCCAGCCAGCTAAGGTGGAGCGACTGCCGGACATGAAGTATGGACGAGCGTTTGCGAATGCGGTAGTCCTGCCAGACGGAAAGGTTCTAGTCACCGGAGGACAAGGCTGGGCACAAGCCTTCACTGATCTTGATCCCATCTTTGCACCTGAGTTGTTCGACCCTGCTACGAAGACCTTTACAGAGCTTACGCCGGAAGCTGTACCCAGGAACTATCATTCGGTCTCCATTCTTCTCGCAGATGGCACCGTGTTTTCTGGAGGTGGCGGGCTATGTTCGGATACCAGCGCAGTCATCCCTCTTGAAAAATGCCACGTTACCGTGGACCATCCCAATGGGCAAATCTTCACTCCACCGTATCTTACCACTGGAGCTCCTCGACCTTTTATCAGCAAGCTGGCGAGCGCAACGACAAGACCAGGCGGTGAGCTCAGGGTGACCTTAGATACAGCTGAAGGGGTCACCTTCTCCTTGATAAGGATTGGGAGTGTAACTCACAGTATCAACACTGACCAAAGACGAGTACCTTTGTCTCCCGAGTCGACCAACGGGGCCGAGGTGGTGTTGCGGCTACCAGCAGATTCTGGCGTTGTGTTACCAGGGGCTTGGTACCTTTTTGCGGTGAGCGCTCTCGGGGTGCCTAGTATTGCAAAGACGGTGTTTGTGCAACTCTGAATGGCAACTTCTGAAAGTCACATATGTACGTAGCATGGAACGTCAATAATTGGTCAAGGCAAGTGGAACATAATTTTTGGCGCGTCGGCATCGCATGTAGCTAGATTAATGTCAACAACATTTTGCTCGCGTGTAAACAATCTGAACGGGTCCTCCTTGTGAGATGGGCCTCCACATACCATTGTATTGAATCCATCCATCGCCAACCTACTTCTGCTCACACTTCCCATTTTCTTTGCTGTCCGTCTTCGTCTCCTCTTCTTTGTCGCCAGATCCGCCACCACCACCTTTGTAATGGCTTCCTTCTTTTCCAGGCTCGAAGACCGTGTTACCTGGTCTGCCCATAAGTCTTGTTCGAGCTACGCACTGTTACGCAGCGAGGCTGGCAGTTACTTACATGAAGCACAATGCGCCCACAGACCGTCTTTAGTCATGTCTGCGCCGGCACCACACTCAGGACATTCAACCATGGCTGTGTTGGGAGGAGGATGATCACAGATGAGGCGGATTCGTTCTATCAGGCGTGGTTCTCCATGGCGCGCCTGGTTGTGTCCGAAGATCTCCAGATCGCGCTAACGGGAATTGAGGGGCGTGATGTCATCAGATGAGCACGAGGCTGCCATCAACAACACATACCTCCCACAACACAGATCTTTGGGTGTATCAGCCTCATGGTCGCTTACCTCCTGCTACTATTTGTGCTTATGACTCTACCGTCCGATACTATCTCAGTCAGGGCATTCCTTCCAGTATGTAGCCAATATGGCAGATTCCATTGACGGACCTGCAGCTCAACAGAGTATGTGCCTATCTCGGCAACCGAATCGTTATTCATCAGAACAATGTCTACGTGAAGCCCAGGCTTTTCATATATAGTCTTCGGGTAACACAGAAATGGCACGCTTTGCAGCAATAAAAGCCGGGTATGCAACACAGATGGGATATCTCCTGGGCACCAACCTGTATCTGACTACACTCTCGCTACTCCATCTAAAGAACAGTATACCTTCACGTGGAATATCGTTCACCTTATTGTTCAAACCATTTCGAAAAGGTCGGATCACGGGAACAAAGCTCACTGCACGGCTAATACTCGGCTTTCGCTGTTTTCTCGAGCGAAGTGCGGATATAATAGTTTCTGTTACCTAATTTAGCGTCAACACTCCGCATCTTTCTGAAATTGCTCCTGGGAGCCTCCCGCAGCTGGCACACGTCAAAGAAGGACTTCATGTTTCTCAAGGACGATAATGAGACATTTAGATAGTGTCTTGCTCGAGGTTTTCATTTCACTGGCCGCTTATCTTCGATGGAGCCATGTAGCACCCCCCTCAAGTGTCCTTTGTACATCGCAAAGAGTTATGAAGGCAAGGACCATTTCTACAAACGCCGGTAGTCCGGGGTGCATAACTAGTTCTCGACAGCCGGTGACGTTCGGCATGGCCTTTGCCTTCCCTAGTACGGTTATGTTTACCTCATTTCAAAGATTCCAATTCTTCCACTTGCACAGGGCATCATCGCCACAAACTTCACTAAGCATTTGAGCGGTGCTTTGAAAAGATATAATACAATCTCTTTGTCTTCTGAGCTTGCGATCACCGTTTCTCCACTGCATACACTCCTCGTCGACATCAAAATGCCGCCTTGGGATCCACTTGTTCCTGCTGAGCGCGTGATACAGCGCGGCCTCGCACATCTCCCATCATGGATGAGTCGTTGGCTTGGCTTTCGTGGTAAGCCGATGGCACCTTCACCATCATGGATGGTCTGCGTCTATGGCTTCATCGGCGCCTTCTGTGGACTTAGTACCATCATCGCTATTTTCGCTCACACGGACTACTTTACGATACGCCTGGTCCCACCGATCGTGGCTTCATTCGTAAGTAAAACACCTCATCCAGGTCTCAATATACAGAAATGCTTACGCGAGACAGGGTGCCTCAGCCATTCTCTGCTATGGAGCTATCGATGTCCCACTGGCACAGCCGCGGTCCCTCGTCTTCGGCCACTTCTTCAGTGGTCTAATTGGCGTCATTGTTGCAACCATTTTCCAATTCAACCTCACCGAAGACCCCTATCCCCGACTTCAGTGGCTCGCAGCCAGTCTCGCAACGGCGATCGCTCTTGTAGTCATGCACCTCACCAAAACTACTCACCCGCCCGCTGGTGCGACTGCACTTATTCCGTGCATTGATCAGCACGTCTGGGCGTTGAGATGGTACTTCCTTCCTGTTCTTCTTCTGTCATCCGCGATCGTTCTAGTCACTGCCCTGATGGTGAACAACATTCAGCGACAGTACCCGAAATTCTGGGTTGCACAGATCCCGCCGGCACCACCGGCACCTAAGGAAGATGAGAAGAAGGCTTCCAAGCCGCATGCGACGGACAATTCGTCCGTTGGAAGTGAACGTGATCGTTTGGGTGATCTGGAGCGGGGACCACTGTAATTTGTGGCGTGCCCCTTCATGCTTGCCTTCATCAGGTCCATCGGAATAGCAAATTCACACGAGTTTAATGGGGGTCTCCCAACAAGTCTTTGACAGCGATTTTTCCCGAAGTTCAAATTGAAATGCGTCGTAATTCGTTAACGTCCACCCTATAAACGAAAATGCTGCATCACAAGAGTATGACTGGCGTGCACAATCTTCTTAAGACTCTTGTGTCCCTTTCTTCTCAGACAATAATTGCTCCGCACACTGTTGCTCGCCATCATTACGCTTTCGCTTTGTCGACTGACCCTTTGAAACAACAGGAGCAGATTCAAAGGAATCGGAAGGCAGCACCTTCTCCAGCAGATATATCGGAATCTCGCAAGTGACCCGATAGTTCGGCTCGAACGGCTTTTTGTCATGCTTAACCCAATTGACCTTGTCCTTGCCAACGAAAAGCGATTGTGCCAAAGTAGTCACACTGAACGACGAAAACGTGATCTTTCGCACTCCGTCGGTCGAAGGCTGGTCTTTTTTCCATCTCGTCGGAATCAATGTGATTCCATGAGGGACCTCGCGAGGTAGTGGGCTGGCACATTTAGCCAAGGTATCCGTCAACAGGGTAGGCGCGATCCAATCCATGTATCCTTTACCCCGAGTTTTGAATGCGTCATTGTTCATATATAGCAGAGCTCGCTCGTCGATAGGCCGTCGATAATCAGAGGCAAGTTGCGGGTTATTGCGGTATAATGCTTTGGGGTGTATGCTAGGGTCTCGGTAGTATTGGAGGGTGGTGAAGCTCGGAAAGTTCTCGTGCACCTTGAGACTGGGATTTTTTTGTGCGAAGAAGGGGCGTAGTCTTTCTTTTCTCCATCTGCCGCAATCGTCTTGGCCTTGTGCGTCATAAAGGCTGTTACCTAGGCCTGACTGTGCGGCTACAAGAGCGTTTCCGGCACCCCAACGTCGGAGACCAATTCTGTCGTAATCACCATCCGCGAGCATTGCAAACATGACGCATCCTGCTCTATCCAGTTGAAACTTGCTCCACACATCATCAGCGCGGATGACGCAAAAGTTCATACTGTCCTTTTTTGTCAGAGGTCTGCCGCGTCTCCCGTCTTTTCCGTCAGTGTCTATGCGATTGTCGCGAACCCAGAGGCTGCAACCGAACATCAGACAATCCTAGTCGTTCGACCATACAGCATCGACGAGTCCGAGTGTCTGAAGTTGGCAGCACTCAGCCTCAGCCTCGCCGGGTGCCTCGACGTATGGGATGCGAAACATTCTTAGCATCTCTTTCAGTAAATGGCGACCATCAACGTGCCTGTTTCCCTGGGGTAGACGGCCAGTTTTTTTGGGGATGTTTGGACCGTCAAAGACGAAGACCAGGTCGATATTTAGTCTCAATAGCTTGCATACCTTCCGGAAACTGGCTTTCTCAACAGAATTTGATTCTGGGGTTTCTGTGTCGAGCTTTAGTATAAATCATACGTGGACAACGAAGGGAAACGTACCCTTCTGTATCTCCAGTCACCTTTTCAGGACTGATGTTATTGTAGCGCCAGGTAGACTCGTCTATGGCTATCTTTAACGGTCGACCCTTGTCACGGAAGTGATCTGCAGCCAACTGTGCGTAAGAAATTACCTCCTCGCATCACTTGATCACCTCGCTCAATCTATAATAGTCAGCGCCTGGATTTGAGATCAGATATGGACGTTTTCAAGCCTACCCTGTGATGCCTTTGTTGATCGAGACTGTTTACGAGTATTTAATGGAACAACTGGAGTGATTACGAGAATGGTGGACAGTACTCGGCTTTATATGGTCTCAACGCTGTCCAAAGCCTGGTCACGACGATTAGTTCAATGAAAACAATCGCGGTATTGGCAAACCCAGAGAATTCGGCCACCGAAGATGGTCAGACTCCATAGGCTGTAATGGCTTCAAACACTGAGAAAGACTTTAAGCTTCGTCTGGAACATCGGCAGCATAATGAATTCGACTTGCAACCAATCAGTGTGACTTTTCACATGTTCCTGGAGATGATGAAACAGTCAGTCTGTGGCAATGTGTTGAAGATCACTGTAACTATTGTAGCAATGCTGATGAAACTGAGAACGGTGAGACCAAGAAGCTGTCATCCAAGCCGTACGCGATATGGATTCAAGCCATGGAACACTCGCTTACTGGCTTCCCAACACACGCATCGCGTTACTTGAACGCGCTGTCAGGTGACTCTGCAAGCAAATCTGGTTAGGCTACAGTTTAGCGCTCAACACCAAATACATAGAACGCAACTCCCCCTACGCAATCTTACCTTAATTCGACTGTACATAAGAATCGGCTTCCGGATCTCGATATGGAGACCCAGTCACAGCACGCGCATGAAGAGCATGTAGCGGACGCTGAAGACCTCATAATCAAGTATGAAATCAACTCGCACTCTTTCAATCCAAATCGGACCATTGTGGTAGGATTCTGCCCTAGCCACGAGCCATCGTATTTTGGCTTTGCATAATATCCTTGCTTTTATATGCTGACCATCGATAGCTCAGCTGCTCACTCTGAATTACAGGCGAAGTAAGTTCACAAAAACAATGCACGATCATTCAATGACATTTATTGTTTCTCAGACTTGCGAATATCAACGCAGAGCTCAGACTAGTCAACCAGGAACGAGCAAGCCTAATGCAAGAGCGACGAGAGGCTGTGTTGCTTGATGCAAAGACGCGTTGCCGTAATTTGCGATTGAGTTCAGCGCGCGTCTTCCACGGGAGATCAGGGACATGGTACGTCCATTTCCGGTTCAAACGCGAGAATTTGAACTCTGCGTGGTCTTGTAAGTCGACTGCGTGTAATCCAGAACTTCTGATCTCTTGCCCCTATTCCCTACATTAGACGAATCACTGACTTCGTACCCAAAATCTAGGTATATGCAGAAGTCTGGCTCGACTCATTCGATCGCAATTACCCCATTTCGCACTTTTTGCTTGATGAAATCGATCAGCGCAAGAAATCGTGGGAGAAGACTTTCGCGAGGGACAAATTTTGCCGCTCGCCGTGGCTGTATCCTTGTAATCATAAGCCTTGCACGTGTTAATTGCTGTCAGACCTCCCTGTATGGGTGTTCCCCCAGTATATGGGAGACCAGGTGGCCACAGAGGCGGTCGAAGCGTACTACCGCGTCAAGAATATGGCCGTGGAGGCGAATGATCTTTCTGAGCTCGAGGCTTTTCTGACAATCGATCATCTGCATATGAATGTCAAGCCAGTCGATTACATTCGTCATCTTAGGCTTCATATCGAAACGACAGAGAAGAACGAGCTTGGCGATGTTAACATAGAAGATTTTGCTAAGCTGAAGACGTACTTGAAGCCTCTGCTAGGTATTCGGCTCAAGCAGGGTTTCCGTCTCGAATTTTTGGTCGATAAAGAAGGCGACATGCCACTCGACGTTCTAGAAGCGCTGAGGTTCGTGGTCGTTCCCTTCAGAATTGCCGAGACCATCGTCAAAATAATGTCGCACATCTACAACGACTCCGATGACGATGTATCTGATTTCTACGACATGCCAATAGACGATCGGATAACCAAACGGGAGGCGATAAGGAATGAACGAAACTGGGCATACGATGACAGCTCCGATACAGAAAGTGATACCAGCGAGGATATGTCTGACTCAGAGGACCTCGACACCGAGCAGGAGGAAGCTGCTTCAGCCAATGACGAGATCGACCCCTTCGATGAGTCCGAAGATGCCTCTCTTACTTCTTCTGGGCAATCGACAATGCTAGGAGGCCAGCTCCCGCATCAGATCATGCCGTCCATCTACTGGCCGAACAAGGCAGGACAGATCCGGAACTTCTGGGACTCATGAAAGTCGTCGCAGCTGGAGAAGCGAGCAAGGAAGAACTGGTAGCCTTTCAAGATTACGTGGATGCAGCCGAGGCACAAGATGAAGCATGATATATCATGAGTGTCGTGCATGGGGAGGGCTCAATTTATTGAGCTGGCTCACGGGTAATTTTCAGGTCGCCTCGGTCATGAGCACTGGCTGTACGTATCGTCCATGGCCATGCCAGCCGCTATTCCAGTACTACGAAAACTCCAATATAGGGACTGCTCAGCTGTTGCAGCTTCAAAAACGCTGAATGTTGTGGTGCAACGTTGCGCGTGCTGGCTAAGGTCGACCTGCGTTCTTGGGTCTTCTCAAAAGTGCAAGGAGCAGATAGCCATAACTGGGCACGAACGAGGGAAGGGCACAGGATGGAATGCTTGGGCAAAAGCTCAAGAAGTGTTTCGATCTGACATGAAGCTTGCTCTAAAGCTGCTCTCAAACGACGATCCGGAGAACGACCTGGCAGGGTGTCCTGTTGGTCAAATGACGAGGTCTTTGATTCAATCAGCAGAACGTAACTCTCCATCCACGACGAGGTCGTCATCGCCGACTCAATCGAGTCAACACCGCGATTCAGCTCCTTGGACCGCTGACCTTTTCTCGCGACGGTCGTTACCACACACGTTGCACATATGCGAAAGATCCCCATGTAGGTTGTGAATGCATTTGTTTTCAATTTGGTGGACAATGTCATAGGAAAACCCAGGCCGGCCAGCTCGATCGTAACGAATGCAATCGAAATCGCAAACTCTTTTATGTACCAGCTTGGACGAGTATTAAAGCTGAGGAGATTCACGACGGCAAGAATGTTACTGGAGAGTCAGTAGAAGATATCAGGTCTTGGCTAAGGAGATAAACCTGCCATTGAATCTGAGGTCATGGATCGCTGGACGCGTTTGTGAGCACGTGATGGCGCGTTGCCAAGGGTCTAAGTTAGTTTAGCGTCAGCCTTGTTGGAAACCCCGGATTCTGAATACGAGCACAACGAGTAACAAGCGACACAGATCAACAAGGACCCGGAAGGACGACAGAGAGACATGTCAAAGAGGAGCCCGTTCACAGTGCTCAAAGGCTTCCAAATACCATCAGAAGAGGCAGTACTAGCAAGGTGCGTCCATCTGCCATGGCCTGACAAACGTTGCTAACAATCTGTCCTAGTTCACTCGTGAGATATGATCTTGTTGGCAGAAGGTATGTTTTCGAGATTCAACTTTCAAACCGTTCAACAGCTGATGACGCCGAGCATTGATCGTACCAAAGATGAGATTGAGCAACTGAGAAACAAGCTTGAACAGCTGAAACATGAACGTTTCACGTTAGATGAGCGCTGCATGTCTTTGAGCATTGCAGTCTCAAAAATACATTGCCGCGCATTTGCTCGAGAATTTCATGCCTACTTACCTCTTGAACTTAGAGAAGAGGTTTACAAGCATGTCTGGACCCGGAGGGCGCGAAGATGCGTCTTTTGTAACCGGTATACACATGATGCGTACGAAGCCCCCTGCCCCAAAGACTGCAAGTTTTGCAGCAGTTCTGGTCGCGATGAGCGTGGAGAACCCTGTCCCCAGGCCACACCGTGGCAGATGCACTGCGACACCAAGGAATGCGTCTGCTTCAGTTGGTGGGAACGACCGCTCTGGGTACAATCTCGATTTGTCGGTGCTGATGTTGCAAAAGAGGTTGCCACTGTCTTCTATCGCTTGGGCCTGCGCGTGTTTTCCTTTAAACAATTCCAGCATTTTGATACCATGTTGTCAAATGACCTTTTTCACCTTGGGTTGACCCCGGTCGATCATATCCGGCGACTGGACATCGACTTCTGTCAGATATATACTCGTGATGGATTGGAGCAGGTCTACACACACAAGAGGTGGACGTCCACTCTGTCATTTCTGAAACAAATAACGGCGCTGGGAAAGCTGCGTCACAAACGAGGCTTCCGGCTCAGCATAAGACTGACCTGGCAAAAGCTCAGCCCCGATGACATGCGGTTTGCAAAAGAGTTGGAACCCATATTACGCAATCTCAGGGAAGCCGGAGCTATCATATCTTTGACGGCTTGGCATTCCTTTTTCCAAAAGACTTACGACATATCCGACGTCCTCGATCTCCCACGCGAGGAATGGTGCACGAAATGGCGCGCCACACTCAAAAGTCAAGTACGCGAAAGGAAACGTGACCTCCGAAGCAAATACGGCGATTTGAGCTATGTCAGTCGATTCCATCATGACGATCATCTCAACGTACTTGCCGATTCAGGCGATGAAGAAAACGATGAGTTTGTGATGAAGAAGACTAAAAATGAATTGGGTCTGAAGGCTGGCATGACCAATTGGTCCCCTGAGATTACAGCAGACCATGATGAAAGTGGCTCATGCCATGGAGACGTTTCCGAGGACAATACAAGTAGCAGTGAGGATGAGGACATCGAAGGGGAAGATGATTATGAGTCGTCTTTGGATGGGGGACTTCCGTATAAGTCTGGCAGGCATGAATTGTGTTTGCTCATTCAATAATTATCGCATGAGCGGACTAATAATCATTGCGTACATTTATTGTTCTCTGCATTGGCTGCTTCCTGACAGCTTGTGCAAATCCATCCTATTTGTTTCAGTCTGTCCTCTTCGAACATTGAGCAATACATTGTAGTGACTTACATGAGTGAATCTTCTCCTACAAATCACAGTTGACTATGCAGACCTCCACCCCCAGATTCATGTATTATTCATATGTTGGAACATAGAACGTCCATGTGCGCACGTGATAGCGCGTAGCGCAGCCCAGAGATGGTCCCGAATCCCGCACAGATCATTCAACATTGGTCAACTTGCACAGTCGACAAACACTTGTTCAATGCAGAGTAAGGAAGTGGAGGCGGAAATACTTACACGCCCTACGCAGAATGAATCACCGGGACCTACGATGTCAGACGAAGAAAAACTGAAAGAGTAGGTCTATGCAGGCGGTACCGCCCGTCGTAACACGCGTCACTAATTTTGTCATTCAGGGTATTGACCAAGAAGATCGCTGTGACATCGAAGTGCGTCTGAGGAAAGTAACCTCTGCTTGTGCAGACTACTTAGGAATAGACTTGTGCAGCTGAGAGCGTACGTGAGTCGATGCGAGGACCTGGAATCCCGACTGGACCAAAACGCCACTGCTCTAAGCATATCCATTGCCCAATCGCGTTGTCGCATTTT
The DNA here is from genome assembly GCA_000263175.2 of Phaeosphaeriaceae sp. UM 1110. Taxonomy (NCBI): domain Eukaryota; kingdom Fungi; phylum Ascomycota; class Dothideomycetes; order Pleosporales; family Phaeosphaeriaceae; species Phaeosphaeriaceae sp. UM 1110. The sequence goes on from AJMS01010314.1 coordinate 16,192, forward strand.
CTCTAAATCGCTTCAAAATACGGTACCTCCTGAGCTTAGAGCCCTTGTGTACGAACATGTCTGGAATGACTGGACGCACACGCACAGCCAGCCTCTATTGACGAAAGACAGGTCCAAACCGTGGAAAAAGGATTGCAGGCAAGAATTTTGTGCCTGTTTCCCCTGGCAGTGCTTCCCTCTGTGGGTAGAACCGCGTTTTGTCGGCATAACGATCGCCAAAGAAGCCGCAGAGGCATGTTGCGTCCCAGCATCGTTTTGGCAAAGACGCCTCCCCAGCCACATCTCCTGTATTTCAAGAACCCGCCCACGACCCCCTCTCCTTTGTAAACCTACATTTTAGACGCCAGCATCGTCGTCTCACGACAAGTGTATTTATATTCCGTACACTATACCCCAATCCCACCCACTTTCATGCTTCCCTACAAAAAGTTTGTCTCCATACATGTATCATAGCATGTCCCATCACGACCCGACGCCCTCATCATCATGGTACGCAAAATAGATAGATAGACTCATGTGTGAGTCCTCAAAAAAACTTTAGATTCTCACATCTCATCTACTCAAAATGCATCTCACAGCGCTGTTGCTTTTCCCAGTCACTGCAATCCTAAACGCCACCCCCCGTTATCCCTTGAACGCCAGATTGTTCCCAAAGCATTTCCCATGCGTAACTAATTAGAGTCCCGTACCCAATATGATTCTCCTTTTGTGTGTGTATGGATGTGTGTGTGAAATGTTTCCCTTCACAACATCCAAGGCGCCATGCTTTGCTTTATACAGAGAAAGAGAAAAAGGAAATGTCAGAAAAGTCGTTACAGGGAATTAGAATAAAGGAGGGTATCGAGCCAGTTGTTGCGTGAGATTAAAACATTTAAAACTCCCGGGATAGGAGAAAGGGAATGAGAGGAACAAGAGGAGGGACGTGGGAAGCCTAGGACAGGGGCGACACACTCGGCGTCTGAACAGGCGAGTCCCCTGGCTTGGAGTCGCTGTTCGTGTTGATGGTAAAGGGCGCAAGCGTCGCGGCTGTAGATGTGCTAGGTGGAGGAGCTTGTTGAGTAGTTGATTGAGTCGCATTTCCATTCGGCTCTGTGTTCAGCACCATCGACCCCGGCGGCGTTGTTTCGCTCTCTTCCTCAGGAATAGTAGGACAATATGTTTTGAGAACGTGTTTGAGTGCAGGTCGACGGATGGGTTTGGAGAGGAAGAAGTCCATGCCCGAGTCGAGACACTCTTTGACGTTGCTCTCCTCAGCGTAGGCGGTGAGCGCGACGATGGGAGATGAGAAGCCAGACTCGCGAATCAGACGTGTTGATTGTAGGCCATCGAGGTTGGGCATTTGCACGTCCATGAAGATGAGGTTGTAGGGCGTTTGGCGTTCCATGCTTTCTCTGACCTTGTCGAGGGCTTCTTGGCCGTCTTTGGCAACGGTCACATCGTATACGTCTTCAAGCTTGAGCATGCGGAGAACAACTTCTTGATTGGTCTTGTTGTCTTCTGCGACAAGCACCTTGACCTTGCCACCGCGCTTCGTGGCTTCGGCTTCTACTCGCTGCATGGCCGCTGCTTGTGAGTTTGGAGACTCAAGTGGCGCGTTGGACGCAAAGAAAGGTTGACTGAGACCAACTAGACGTGGTTGTGTGTCGGATTCGAATGCCACTGGGCCGCCAGCCACAGCGGTGGCAGCTGGGCCGCTTGCAGTTGAATGAACCGAGCGATTCGACATAGCCTCGCGCGGCTCGTCGATGGAAAGACTCCGACGTGGGCTGACGGTCTCGAGGTTTACGTTGCTTGAGCTCGCCGTGCTGTCGGCACGACTTTGCAAATGCTTGATCGGTATCGCCATGGTGAAGACACTACCTTGACCCAGCTCGCTCTTGACGCCGATAGTGCCCTTCATGAGACCAGCAAGTTGCGAGCAGATGCTTAATCCAAGACCTGTGCCGCCGTACTTCTTGCTCAGACCGAGATCGCCCTGCACGAATGGCTCGAAAATCTTTGCGTGTAAGTTTTCGGGAATACCAGGGCCAGTATCCTCGACTTCGAACTCAAATGAAAGCCATCGACCAGGCGGCGGTGTGGCTGATCGCTCCTGCGCCATCAGATGTGCGTATGCTGTGGGTTTGTCCATAGCATTGATCACGTTCGCTGTATCGTAATTGCTCGGTACCATTGATACCGACCCCACCTCAGATGCGGATGTCCTGAAACGATTCTTGGAACCTCGAGTCGAGCTTTGTCGGGATTGCAACGAAGCTTTGCGACTATCTGACATGTGTGCTTCTCCAACGCAGCGTATCGTGAGGGTCACGGAGCCACCAGGCGGTGTGAACTTCAGACTGTTCGACACCAAATTGATCACCACTTGGAGGATTCGATGCTGGTCTCCATAAAGAATCATATCCTTTAGACGTCCCAAGCCAAATGGCCCAAGGTCGCCGAATTGATTCGGTCGCCCGTTGTCATCCAGGTTGTTCTCATAGGTACCTTCGTACGCGACGGCCAATTTGATGCCACCTTCCTTCGCTTGCTTGTCGAAGATGGCCAAGATCTGCTGGCTGACTTCTCTTAACCGAAATTCTTTCTCGTCCAAGCTTAATTGTTGCCCAACTTGGTTTTTGCTACCGAGTGTTAGTGAATCGCCACAATGGTGATCGTGCAGATGACGTACCTGAATGTCAAAAGATCAGTCAGTAGATTTAGTAGCAGATCGCCACTTTTATAGATGATGCCCAATGATCGACGCAGCTTCACCGGGTCGTCTTCCGACATGCACACCGCACACATGCCCAGAATTCCGTTCAGTGGGGTTTTTAGTTCATGTGAGATATTGGCGATGAAAAGGGTCTTGCTCTCGTTAGCAGCCTCTGCAGCCTTCTTGCTCTGCTCGAGTTCTGCCGTTCTTTGCGCGACCCGCTCTTCCAGCTTTTCGTACTGCATCATCAGCTCGTCCGTCATCTCGTTGAAGGTCTTGGTAAGATCTGTAAGCTCATCATGAATGAAGTGCTTGCGATCTTTGACTTTGCTTGGGATTCGGAACTGCCTTCTCCGTTCCGCCTCTTTGCGTTCGGCTCGGCTGAGCTTCTGGTTCCTCCGGTAATGTATGATTGAGCCCAGGAAGCCTTCTTTGCGTGCGAGTGTTTCGTCTGGGTCATCATGTGCTTCACTGTTGTGCGAGCTGAAGCTGTCGTCGTCAAAGCTCTGCGGCGATACCGTTTTCCTCGTAGCTTCTCGAAGTCTCCGAATAGGACGGCTGGAATAATGAGCAACCGGAAATGCGAGAATGAGCATGGCGCCCATGGTACCAAAAACACAGGCAAGAATGACTTTTCGCAGGTGGTAGATGGGACCCCAGACCTCGGCGTGCTCTTGTTCGACTACGATCATCCAATCGACCATGGGGCTGTTGACTAGAGCGTATCCAACAGCCACACTGTCTCCTTCTTCGTTACGGGTGTCGATGGCGCTGCCGGCGTTGTTGGAGCTTCCTGTAGAGTGTGTGAAGCCCTGCCGGATAATCGGGAATCGCGCCCAGTCGAATGGTGGCGGATCTAGGGCAGTATCATATTGACCATGCCTGCCATTGCCGTTTCGAGCGGTAGGTGGTATCAGGAAGCGGACCTGTGCATTGTCTGGCGCGTCGTGTGTAGGGTCATTGTAAAGATAACCTGGTGGGAAGTTGTTCGTCGAGTTATCTGGTCCAAAAAGCATGGTAAGGCCTGTGCGGTCAAGGCCTTCGATAGCACCAACCACACTCGTGATTAGACTGGCATCCAAGGCCACCGTCAACCAGCCAAGGGTCTCGACGTCAGAAGTGTTGTTGATGATTGGCAGCGTGATTGACACGAGGCTCAACGTGCTATTGACGCGGTAGGGTCCCAAAAGCAAGTAGCTTGTATTGTCAATCGTCCTGCCGTTGTATAGGCCTTTGTATTCGTTGAAAGTATCGTTGACACGAATTGTGTCAATGTCAAATTTGGGGTAGAGCTCAGGTATAAAGCCATAGACGGGATCGCCCAGTGTTGCATTGCTTCCATCAGGCTTAATGATGGGAAGGACGACATCGGCGACGGTGTATGCCGTGCGGTTGTAGATGGAGTAGTCGGTCGAATTAGCTTGGTAGATCTGGGCCTGGATGGCGACACGGGTGCGCGCGTTGCCGGAGAAGACAGCATCAAAGTCGTCGTTGGTGCGTCCCCAGTTGGAGTCGCTGTAGTTGCCGTTGTAGAATCTACCTAGAGCGGCTTGAGGCGAGAGACGATTCGCAGCCTGTAAGACGAGGATCTGCATGAGGGCCATGTTGGACGACAGCTGAGCTGCTTTGAGCGAGGCGGTCAGGG
>AJMS01010313.1:0-20334 GCA_000263175.2 Phaeosphaeriaceae sp. UM 1110
TGTGGGAGAAGGAAAAGAGCAATGTGAAATGTGGTTTTGTGGAGGAAGCTCGGCATCGTGAGATGTGCACGCTACGTCATCGCACTCCACAAATACAGAGCTTCCTTGTTGCCGAATGCCGAGATGCTTTCTGCAGAGTAACAAACATAGGTAAAAATAATGATGAAGTCAATTCAGATGTTCAGTAGTTGAAGTCTCGGAATTCGGTGTTCTTATTGAGTCTTAATGCCAACCAAAGCTAAAGATCTAGAACAATCTTCCCAACTCCTCGACTGACACAACTCAACATAGAATCGTCCTTCTCTTCATCCAGCAATGCAGTGCCTTTATGATCAATCTTTCCAGAACATACGTCGACCTTGCACATGCCACAATTACCAACTTCGCACGAACTATCCATGTCCAAGCCAACTGCTCTCAGCGCGTCAAGTAAAGTCTGCGTAGCTTCAATTTCGACTGTCTTCTTGCTCTCCTTGAGCTCGGCTGTGAACGGGTCACCAGATGTATTGATTGTAAACTGCTCGAGATGGACACATTCCTCGGGCACGCCATACTTCTGAGCGACAGCCACAACCTGGTCCATCAGGCGCTCTGGACCACAGGTGTAGATGTGGGCTCCATTCTGAGCTTGTTTGATGATGGCTTCCACGTCAAGTCGCTGTCCTTTCGACTTGTCGGATACGGAGGCATTTGGGCCTAGGGCGTTGAGCTGCGGTGCGAATGGTATCTCTCCAGCGTGTGCATAGTGTAGATGAAACTTCTGCTCCTTGTTCTTGAGATACTCGAAGGCAGCTAGGAAGGCGGTGATACCAATGCCGGCTGCTATGACGATGTGCTCAACTGCATCTGTCGCGAGCGGGAAGCTTGTGGTGATCCGACCAACGGTCAGCACATCTCCCACTTTGGCTTCCTCGTGGAGATATCTCGATCCACCGCGACTGGCCGGGTCAAGTGAGATACCCAACTCAAAACGTCTCGAGTCCCCTCCGACGACAGAATAGGCTCGCACCAGCTTGCCACCGAGCTTCAACCGGACGTGCGATCCCGGCTGGACTGGTACAACATCAGCCTTATCGTTGACGGCTTCCAAGATGAAGGCAGTGACCTTGCTTGTTTCTCGCCTCTTTTCCGAAATTCGGTACTCATTCCATGAGTCCATCAGTCTTGCCCCGCTACTGAACATTCGATCGTCTTGATTTTCCGTGGCGCCAGACGCCAGACGCGCTTTGAGTTTGTCTCTAATTTCGAAGCCCAGTGGCGGGAGCGCAATGATCTGCTTCATCATGTCGACGTCCTTTGTGTCGAGAAAGAGATAGTACATGACGCGTGCTACCGTCCACTCTGGATAAGGACGCTCTAGTAGTTGTATCATGTCACCAGGCTGAACAAATCCCGGCTTGATGACACGGTATAGCCACCCCGTCCGGAGTAACGTCTGAGCCCGCTTTGCCATGTCTCTGACTTCAAAACGATGGTTTAGGGTGGCACACGGGCTTCGTGGCTCGCTGACCTCCACGATGACGTCCCCAATCGCGATACGGTCGCCAATGCAGACACTTCTCTCACTAATCTCTTCATTGAATATGTTTTCGCCAAAACCACCAGGCTTAAATAGCGGCTCGGAAGCTGGAATTTCCCTCTTCCATTCATCGTAGTGCTTGGTGCAGTAATGTAGTATTGCCTTGTCCGGGCTGATATGTCCTGGATATCCATGCTCGTCAGTCTTGATGCCATCAACGGTGATCTCAACGGGCCCAGAGAGAGGGGCTTTGGCTATTGCGGATCTGAAAGTCTTGAACTTCTTGACCTTGCCAGCACGTAGTTGGCCAAGTGGGAAAGGCGCGAAGGGTTGTGGGTTCTGTAGAGTTTCGGGGTCCGGTGGTGGAGGTGGGATCCAGAGAGAGCGCGCCATCTTGACAATGATGGAATAATCAGCGGACGTGTCTTTGGTGGAAAGAAATGTACAGACTCTTTAGTCCTCGCGATGGGCAAATGGAAATGTCGGAGTTGGCCGAAACATGTATCAGGCTTACTCAATTTGGAAGAAATGTAGACTTGGAGGATGAGGGGACGAGTCAATGATAGTCAATAATAGTCAACGAAACGAAACGTAGAATCTCATGGGATACAGCGACGTTTATGTAGCATCCGGATGTTGACAGAAAATGGTCGAAGGGCGTAAGCTGCGACATGATAGGCTTGCATCTCGATGTAGAATCTCGTTGGCTCCTTCGAAAATAGGCTGCCATCGGAGGGCTGCAAAGCTCCCCGACATGTGACATTCCTGCACTGCGACTATGGCTTCGACACTGTATCTCATTATTCGGTCGCTGAATTATGCTAGACAAGAATAACATGCGAAGAGTTGAGAGATGTTGCTGGAGCTCAGCATCATGAGTCGGCTAAAAAGTGCAGTGACGTCAACCTGTGATCACCTTCAACTTTGGTCGAGACAGCTGCGTTGCACCTTCCCTCTCAACAATACACTTTGGAACGCAGCTGAACGTCAATTGAGTGCAACACGCCTGCAAAACCTCAACTGAAACCTCAATATCCACAACTACACACCATGTTCCGCTGCCAGCCAACACGCGCACTCCAGTGCCTCTCACGCGCCCGCCAAACATGCCTCGCGCCCCGCTTCCTCAGCACCACACCAGCACGCTTCGCACAAAAAGATGCGCAAGACAAAGACTCGCTGAAGCCACGGTCAAATGAGTACTCCAAATCTGGCTCCGACGATGCAGCTGCAAGCTCAGATGCCGCCTTCAACCCGAATAAGACGAGCCCAGAAGAAGCCGAGGCGACGGCAGAGCGCGAGCAGGGAGGCAAGGACAACTCATTGAACGCCAGCCCAGGCAACCTAGAAGTCAGCAAGCCGAACAGCCCGGGTGTAGGAGGCACGTCAGCGGCGCCGGAGAAGAAGCAGAGTGGGGGAGGAAGTGCGCCCAAGAGCGGAGGAAGCAGCAGCGGTTGAAGGAGAGCTGGCATATATATGGATATGCATCTGCATGGTGTTGGGGCAAGGAAATCTGAAATGGCGTACAAGGAGCATCTGTAGCATCAATGCATCATGTTGAGCTTCAACCATGGTCATTCGACGTGTTTGTGACTGCTCTTGCGAGGTGTTTACAGGGTATCATATCTCCAATCATACAGCGTGCTCCATACTACATGTCATGAGACATCATATAAGGCACTCTACAACTCTTGCCCAAGCTTCACAATATCCGCCTGTCCAAGCACCCACACCCCCTCCTCCCTCTTCCCCTCTAAACACTGCACGCCGGCATTGACCGCCGCCTTCGCAATGAGCTCCCCATCCTGCGCCCACCCATTCTTCAGCGCCGGACTGACATTCCCCAACGACTTGGCCAGCCACCTCAACCCCGCCTCGGCAACGCCCGCCTCGCGGCTGGTACGCTCTCCCGCGATGAAGCCAGGCCTCAGAAACACGGTATGCTTGAACCCCAGGTCGCGAATCGAATCTTCCAGCTCTCCCTTCATCTTCATATACGCCCACATGCTACTCGCATTCGCGCCTTGAGACGATACGAGCACATAGGTATCCACGCCGGCTTCCTTGGCGGCGCGCGCGAGCTCAAGATTCAGGTCATAGTCGATCTTGCGCTGGTTGTCGAAGCCGCCTGCGTCGGCGCGGGTGGTGGCGAGGCCGGAGAACATGACCTTTGGGGAGAGGGAGCGTGCGGGGAAGAGGGAGGCCCATTGCGAGGTTGTGGGTGTGGTTAGGGGGTGCAGTTTGGTGGAGCCGTTGGGATTGGCGAGGTCGCGGCGCGAGTAGGCGTAGACGGCGCTGAAGGAGGGGTTTGCGAGGAGGTGCGTGAGGATTGAGGAGCCCTGGAAAGACATGTCAGAATGGTCCTGACGGGTTTGGCAGGGTGTAGGTAGGGGACGTACGACATGGCCGGTACTGCCTGCGAGAGTTGCTACCGCCATTGAGGTGTCTTCTGTCTTAAGGGATGAGAGTGTGGTTTGGTGTGTGATTCAACGTTAATGCTGTAGACGTGAGTGTGCGAATTCAGTGCTCGAGATATGGTCGGTGTTGGAGCTCAGTCAACCCCAGCACCGCATTTTCTCGTCCGTGGCTGGGACGACATCATCAGTCTACTGCTCGAGAGACGCGCAAACGACAGCGCAAGCATATTGCGTACGTCCTGACACCCAAGATGCGACACAGAGCATGTTGTATCTGAAATGTAAGCGCGTCTGAAAGTGCGAAGCCGTTGATGGATATTGTTGGGTTTACGGAGATTGAGCCAATCATGATGAAGCTGCTATCTGTTCTGTCCAATCAAGTCCCAGATCCCTTCAGAAAAGCAGCGAAATCCCCTTGCCAGGCCAAGATATCGAAGAAGTGACGCAAATGATCAAATAACTGCTTGTAGATATGATATGAGTACTGCAAAGACTTTACCAGTCCATCATAGGTCTCTGCGCACCTCGTAAAGTCGTTGGTCAGAATCTCACACCACCCACATCACGCCAGCGCTGCCGTCTGCCGTCGGCACCCGCCGAGACTCAGCCTGTCCAGAACATCACACCACTGTCTCGCGACACAACACTGAGCCTCATGAGTAAGCCACCAAACACACAACATCATTGGCTCATTCGTCTAGCCCATGAACAATCCTGCTTGGACCAGTGACGACTTTCTACCGTGCCTGGGCAATGCTCGGGCCCATCGTAAGGCTGTTCACTCATCCCCGACAATGGCTCGGGAGCTCTCCCATCTCAGGTGATGCATTGGTGGTGCGATGCTTCTGTCACGCACTATGAACTTGCGGAAGGATTCGTGATGGAGATCGGATGGGTTTGGTTATATAGCTTGTAGACAATGTGCTTGTATATGTCTCATACTCCACTCCATCATCACATCCTATAGACATATACAGGATAGAAACGGTCAACACTCCAATCAAACTTTCGAACAAACATCTACACTGCAACAAACTTCGCCTTCACAGTCAAAACAAAAGAGACACACATTCAACCAAAGATGCCATCCCCATCCCAAATCCGCCCCATGTTCCGCACCTTCGCCCGCTCAATGGTCGAGCCCCATCCATTTGCACGCAACCCCGTCTCCATGACTCCGCACGCATGGCGAGCAGGCGATTTGGGCAAGAAGTTGGTGAAGACGAGCGCAGTGTAAGTCTACTCTACCCTAGCGTCCCGCCTTACATACTCATAATTTGATTAGATACTTCCCATTCTACGCCGTCATCCTCGGCTGGCCACTCGCCGCCGCATCGTTCTACAACGGTCGCATGTGACTCTTTCTAGCAGAGGGAGAGAGGAACGGATTGGTGGAGAGGAAGGAGAGTCATGAGTTGGACAGCAAGGAGGTGCAGGACTTGGTGTTGAACATGAGGTGGGATGACTGAACATATTCTTCTTTGCATATATTGACATGAGCATTGAAAAGGCGTTTAGGATATGGGAATTGGGTTGAATCTGTACGATAAGATACCAGGACAATTAAATTTCCTTGACTTCAATCCGGCTGTCAACAAATGGTATGATGGATGTTGTGTCTGTGAAGGGATGCCAGGGGGTGAACAAAGAGAGCAGAGAAGCTAGGTAGTCGGAGAGTGTGACATTGTGCTTTTCAGTAGTTGCTGGTGGTCGTTGAAGACTCATCAACCGGCCATTCGTGCATGAGATGGAGATGCCTCAGCCCCTCTCCCATTGTGCTATGCAAAGTAATCCTAGATCCTAGCATTCCTCAATTCGTTTCAAAATGCAATTCAAGATCAAAAGTTGACAACACTCGCCTCCAGCACTCCCTCGGGCCCAATCAGCGCCTTCTGCACATCTTCACCCACAGGCTTGTCCACACCCAAGATCATCAATGCCTCGTTGCTTCCTTCTTTATCCGCTCCATTCTGTCTCTCCTCGACCTCCTCGTCTAGCGGTGCGACATTCATAAACTTGATGTTTACGCCCGCCTTTCCGAGCAAATTGCCCACGAACCCAATCTTGCCGCAAGAATCGAAGTTGCGGCAGATGAGAAGTGTGCCGCGCGGCACAAATTCGCCCTTGAAGCGATCGAGACGGGAGATGAAGGGTTTGTTGCCCGAGACAAAGCCTTGAATGACTTGATCCTCATGATCCTGTGGCTTGAGCGTGCGAGAAGCGGAGGGTGAGTTTGCGCGGGAATTGGCGGAGCGGGCGTGGGATGTTGAGCGCGTTGCGCGGGCGCGGAGAGTGATGAATGATGAGTAGGGTTTGTCTTCGACGTTTTCACGGGAGCGCTGCTCATTGATGAGGATGCCACGCTCTTTCGCAAGAAGTTCAGCGTTCACGATGTTGATGTTCAGGCCGTCGGATGAGGTGATGGGCGTTAAGAGGCCTTTAACTAGCGCGGCGAAGAGGGGCTTCGTAGTATTGATATTGGCGAGCTTGCCCTCATAGATGATATCGAAGGTGGTGCGGAAGGAGTCGAGCTTCACGGAGGAGTAGTGCTGCGTGTAGAGTGAGCCCATCTTTTCGACTAGACTTACGAACGGCTGGAGCGTGCGGTACTCTTCCGGGAGGATGATGGGGGCGTTGACGGCTGAGCGTGGAAGTTCGCCTGAGAGGATAGAGACAACTTGTTCGCAGACATCTATTGATACGTTCTCCTGGGCTTCTCTCGTTGAAGCGCCGAGATGTGGTGTTGCAACTACTTTTGGGTGTGCAATAAGACGAGTAGCGGAAGAGTCTGGTTGAGGGGGCTCGGAAGTGAAGACGTCAATGCCAGCTCCTGCGATTGTTCCGGCGTCCAGAGCCTCTACAAGAGCGTCTTCGTCGATCATGCCCCCTCTTGCTACGTTGAGAATTCTGGCCGTGGGCCTCATGGTTTGTAGCTCTGCTTTGCCAATCATGCCCTTCGTTGAAGCAATCAGAGGTGTGTGGAGGGTCAGAAAGTCGGCTTCCTTGAGCAGCTCTGCAAGACTAGGCCGAAGAGTGACAGAAGCCGCAGCAGCCAGATTCGGGTTTGCATATGGGTCGTATGCTATCAGACGCATACCCAGGCCGTTTGCAATGCGAGCAACAGTCAGACCGACTGGACTTAGTTAGCATGGGCACCTTTGCTTCCGTGCATTGCCATACCTTTACCGAGACCAACGATTGCAAGGGTCTTGCCCTTTGCTTCGACACCAACAAGGCGACTTCGCTCCCATTTGCCCGCCTTGATGCTCTGTGCTGCGTCCCCAACATTACGGGCCACAGCCATCAGCACTGCGGAGTAATGCGGTCAGTGAGTTGGAAAATTGATGATACTTTGGATACGTACAGGCAATGGTATGCTCCGCCGCAGCATTGATGTTTCCTGAAGGTGAATTCACAACGATGATGCCATGGGTTGTCGCACTTGCAACATCGACATTGTCGACACCAACACCAGCACGCGCAACGACCTTCAGCTTCTTGGCGGCATTGAGGAGATCGGCAGTTACTTTCGTTTCTGAACGAACAATCAGAGCTTCATACTCGCCAATGATGCTCCTCAGCTCTTCTGGACTTAGTCCCTTCTTCTCATCTACGTCAAATTGATCTTTGAGAAGAGCAAGGCCATCCGGGGAAACCTTCTCCGGTATGAGAATCTTGGGCTTGCTGGTGTGCATGAGTATAGCCATGACGATGTAATCTGAGTAGTAGCAGTTGTTGTTGTTGAGGTGACAACGAGGGCCGCGAAGTAAAAGTACTACAGCAACATCAGCACGCTTGACCGTATTTGTACTGCTCGACAGATCGTCCGCTATCGGAATCCGGCTACATGTGAAAGCATCACCTGGACCCTTCGTTTGTGATGCCTGGGCCCTTACTCGATGCGGGTTGAAGCTACCCCGCCCCCGCAAACCCCACGTATTACGCCACTCTGTACTGTACGACGACTTGATAGCTTACATAACGGGGTAATATGTACTGCGAATTGGCAAATTGCGACGGAAAGTGCAGGACCCAGGAGGATTCGAAGTTAGACACCAGAATCGTCCAATGTTATTATACAGCAGCGTGACAGGCGACAGTACGCTTTCATAACGAACAAGGCTGTTACAAACGACCTGTTGGGATTCCGGGCTCCCCTTGCAAGTAACGGTTTGCAGTACATGGACAGGCTCGGTGTGAAGCTCTCTGTAGACGGGATGTGAATTCACTTGTGGAGATTTGGTTGGGGAGGCAGACATTAGGGTACTTTTTGTGTCATTGTTCGTCCACCCTGCTGTGCATAGCGTGGGTCACTGCTCTAGTGCCATGCACATTTGATTGGAGGCTGTGCTGGTGGGATGTTTCGCCGCGTATGGCTGCCGCCATCGCCCAGTTACCAATTGCTACGTGTCTTCAGTTTCTCATTCTGCACAACCTCGATCCAGTAGTTGTCCGGGTCTGCATGTCATCTCCGTTAGCATCTCCAGACACAGCTGCGGGCAGGCTCACGTACCTAGCACGAATGCGATATTCTTCATGCGGCCGTCGGTAAGCCTCTTCTTCCAGTTGACCTTCTTCTCTTCGAAGCGGGCACAAGCAGCGTCAAGGTCATCTACAGCGATACCTAAGGCGACATCAGCAAAGTTTTGTGTGTTGACGAACTTGAGGTATCAGGGGAGCGTGGAACGGTGGGTCATTGGAAAAGGTGCTGAAACGTGACGCAAAAATGGTACCAGGGGCACGACACGTATGTTTGGAGCAGTAGGAAGAACGTGCTTGAGATGGTGTAGGCGCCAGGATCACGTATGCTGTCAAGAGAAAACTTACTGCAGGATTGTTAGCAAGATAGTCACAACACCTCTGTTCATTTGATTGCTCACCAGATGTGACCAAATCCCTGCGGCTCATCGTTGCCATTGTGGTACTTGAAGCTGGCATCCTTCTCCGTTCCATGATTCCATGTAAGCTCTAGCAGACCTTCGTGGTCCGCTACGGGGTTGACACCATTTGCGGTACTCTCTGGCGCAGGCGAGCCATAGCCGAGGAAGTATAGGTTGAAGCCGGCATTTGGCGACTCTGAAGTCCGCTTCAGCTTCATGCCCATGACGTCCTGGTAGAACTTGAGCGACGCATCCTTGTCTTTTACGCGGATCATTGTGTGGTTCTGCCAATGATGTCAGTGCCTGTTAGGCTTCGACGCCTTTTCCGCACTCACCATGCGGTATGTGTTCGTGTCAGTCTCCTTCACGCTCTCAGTCTCCTCGAGAGGCTTCTGGCCAATCACCTCCACCCAATAGCCGTCAGGATCTAGAACGAATGCGATATGGCGCATGCGACCGTCGGTAAGCTTCTTCTGGAACTTGTAACCCGCGTCCTCGAGGCGCTGGCATGCTGCTTGTAGGTTGTCGACCGAGACGCACAGATGTCCAAAGCCCTTGTATGGCTCTGTGTTGCCGTTCGTGATCTTGTAGTTCGGGTCGTCTTCCGTGCCCTAAGGTCGAAGTCAGTTACATGTGTGATGTCTAATGGAAGAAAGGTGAAACCACGTAGTTGTGAGTAAGCTCTACAATTCCTTCCCTATCCGTCCAGTGGTTGCCATGGGACACAGCTTTCGGGCTGTCGTATGCGAGGAAGTAGAGGTCGAATTTAGCGTCTGGGTTCTTGATGGTGTTGATCACCTGAAATGGTTAGATGAGCTTTGAAAAGGCGCCCAATTAAGCTTACTTTCATGCCCAGGAACTCGTAGAATTCTACACTGCGCTTCGGATCCTTGATGCGGATCCTAATTCCAACATGTAAGTGACCAATGGACGCTTTTTCGGGTACTCATGTAGGTACTCACATGGAATGGTTAAGCTTGTACTTGCTTGGTTCGGTCGCCATGGTTGCTAGCGCTCTGTATACAGTAAAAGCGTTCCTGTAGGGCGTTGGAGCTCTTTTCAACAGACTTGGTGTTGCTTTGAGTTGTGCGAACAGTCTCGGGCGTAGGAAAAGCATGTCAGGAACGAAGCTGGTGACGTACGATACCGAATTATTTTACCCCACCCCGGATTTTACTCGGAAATAAGACTGAAGTGGCAGTGACGCAGTAGTAAGAACGCATGTGCACATAGCTCTATGAATTCAGGTACACTATGGAGTACCCAGAGTCCCACGCTTTGGTATATGCAGTTCTCGTTATGTGCTGTACAACTAAGCAGCGCGACGACCACTAAACGTTTTCGATCACAATGAGGATGCTTGAAATATACATGTCGTCGTCCCGGGACCATTGTGTTGCTCCATCAAAAGTGGCAACATCGTTGACCAAAAGTTCGAAATAGTCTGCCAAGTGTGCGAGGAAATGATGATGTAGTGACATACAGGGACATGTGAGTGCAGCTCGCCGGTCCTGGCGCGAAGAGAATGAGATACCACCGAGTACCCACTACTACCATTACCATAACCATAACCAAACACGACACGGGCACCACACACGTCGCCAGACTGCATCCACCTTCGTTGCGATGGAAGGCTTTGGTGAACAACCATCAATGTTCGAAGTGACTCCGGTGCTATAGGAATGACCTCATTGGCGCACGCGGCAAAACTCCAGGCCGATAAGCGTTGGCCATAGCGCTTGAGGCTTCAGAACTCCGCGTCGACAACATCATGTGGACAAGCCTGATACGCTCTTTCATCTCTTGCGCGGCATCGCTCGCTTCTCAATCCAGCAGCGCCTATCATTGAGCTTTCCCCTCGCTGTTGGAGGGAGCCGCACCCTCGTATTGAAGGCGCAGGCGAGCTTGGGCCCTGAAAAGTGACAGCTGTGTCTGCCAGGTACGTCAACAGCAGTAACCTTTATTATGCCGCCGGCCGTTCGTATCAGTGCTACACTCGACGTGTGGTAGCTCCCTGGGGACGTCGTATCATCAGCACCATCTTCCTTAGCACAATCGCTTCCATCTCCTGACAATGCAAGCAACACGCAACAGACCCATGATTTCCATCACCAGGGTCAGCGAGTGGCTTTCTCGCAATGCAAATGAAAAGCTATATCCTCGCCTTTTGTAAGTCGCGCATGTTTCGGGTGCACATGTTTTCACAGTCTAACGGTTCTAGCTTGATGTCGCCTAATGGAACACTACTCGCCTACTCAACACCAGTAGACATCAAAGAACTTCGCGACCAAGCTGCCCTGATCTCCATAGCATGGAAAGAGCATTGCCAGGGTCGCCAGAAGCCGACAGTATCTCAGCGCAAGGAAGCCCGAGGGAGCGACCAATCTGCGACAGCAACAGGAACTTCATCACTACAACCAGCCTTGAGGACCTTGACCATTCAGTCCCAGGCATGTAACATTCTGGTCCGCTTACTGCAGCCAGAGCTGCTGCTAGTCCTAGTTGGCAATATTCCACCAAAGAAGAATCAATCGTTCAAAATCAACGCAGAGGGCGATGGTGACCCACGATATCCTTCAGCAGATGCATCGCCATCAAGACCGGGTTCCAGTTCACGGCTCTTCCAGGGCGATGGGGCAGGGGATGGACTCAAACCGGCAGGGCCAGAGCTATCAGGCAAGCAGAAGACACCATCAATCATGAGCAACATAAGCCAGCGAGAAAAAGATATACGGCACGGCGTACTGCATGTCCAACGCAAACGCCTGGACGCCCTCGCAGACTACGCATTACGCGACTTTGAGAGTACCGGATTCGTTATGCCCGCTGACTCCGATCTTCAATAATGTGCGCGCGTAACCAAGCTAAGGTGATTCGCTGCAGCAACAGTTGATGCGCAGGATCAGATCAGGCGGATCAGCCACGGATGCTCACCCTGCGCAAGATCAAAGTGCAACTGTCGCCATTCTGCATACATCACACGCATTTCCAAGTCTGTGTGTGGTTTTTCCTCGGTCTCACGCGCAAGCGCCGAGCTTCTGAAGCTTCGAGTCTTGGATAGCCAGCAGGGACCGGCTGCCCATGAGAAGGTGCATCTCTAGCGGCTGCATCGCTACCATGGTAGTTCTTTTTGATAACCAGATTTGTATACCCCACGAGTACATATTTTCCAAGCCATAGCAAAGCGACAACGTACCATTGCTTCAAATTTGGTGATATCATCAGTGGACCATGTCCACTCTCTTTAAAACATCGTGCACGCGTGGAGATGTGTTATGGAGATAGCAACCTTGACAGGGGACTCTGATGTACCTCGTCTGCAGATTTGTGTCGTCTGATCTCCTAATAAAGCCTTGTAGTGTTCCTCGTAGACACGTGTTCTAGATGATAGCCACTGCGGTGCATCACTAGAGACCGGCTGCTTCGTAGAGCACCATTGAAATCAACCCGGACTTGTTGTCCTGTCATATCGGCCTGTATGAGCTCATAAGAGATGGGATGTATACTTGTTTAGCACGGTTACTTATTTAGATGTTGAGCTTTATTCGTTACCTACTTTTTGTAAACGAAATCCTTTTAGCCTACCCAGATCCCATCTAGCATCCCTTCATGATATCATTCAAACATGTCATCCCAATCATCTAGATAAGGCCACCCTCCTCGGCCTTCTGCAGACCATACTTCTTCAGCCTGATGCTCTGGATAGCGATGAAGCCAGTGGTGTCCATGGGACTGAAGTTGTCAAGAGTGTCCATGGATGCCTCCTCCTCGGAGTAGAGCTTCTCAGTCTGGCTCGAACGTCCGAGCACGTACGCGTTGCCCTTGTATAGCTTCATGCGCACCTCGCCATTGACTCGTCGCTGGCTGAAGAGCAAGCTGTTCTCGATGAACTCGCGCTCGGGGCTAAAGTACATGCCGTTATACAGCTGGTAGCTCCAGTTGTGCGAGACGAACTGGTCGCGCAAGTTGCGCACCTGAGCGTCCATGACCAGACCCTCGAGATCCAAATGTGCGAGGCGGAGGATCGTCATGGCGGGAGAGTCGTAGCAGCCACGGGACTTGAGTCCGATGAAGCGGTTCTCGACGATGTCAATACGGCCGATACCGTGGGTGAAGCCGAGCTTGTTGAGCGCAACGAAGAGCTCAACGGAGTCGGTGTATGTCTTCTGGGGAGTAACGACCTTGATGGGGATACCCTTCTCGAAGTGGACGGTGATGTCGGTGGGCTCGTTGGGTGCGTTGAGGGGCGAGTCGGTCATGGTCCACATGTCATCGGGGGGAGACACATCGGGGTCCTCGAGGATACCTGGAATGATCAGCGGGGCTCAGAGCACAAGTAAGACATGTCGTACCAGCCTCGTAACTGCAGTGGGCCAAGTTGGCGTCCATGGACCAGGGTTTCGCCTTGGTGGAGGTGACGGGGATGCCGTGCTGCTCGGCATAGTCGAGGAGATCCTGCCTGCCCTTGAAGCGGTCGCAGAACTCTGGCAGCCTCCATGGCGCAATGACCTTGATGTTGGGCTGGAGTGTGTAGAAAGCAAGTTCAAAGCGAACCTGGTCGTTGCCCTTGCCGGTGCAGCCGTGCGAGACAAAGTTGCAGCCCTCTTGCTGGGCAACCTTGATTTGTGCGCGGGCGATGACTGGGCGAGCCAGACTGGTTCCGAGCAGGTAGCGTCCCTCGTATGAGGCGTTGCACTGCACAGCGCGGAAGCAGAGCTCCTCAACGAACTCCTTCTGGAGGTCAAGGATGACCATCTTCAGCGCACCAAGCTTGAGCGCCTTCTTCTCGACCTCGTCCCATGGCTCTTCCTGGCCGACGTTGGCGAGGAAGCAGACAACCTCATAGCCCTCCTCTGAACTCAACGTCAATTTGTGGTCCTTGTCGCATTCTCAAAGGCATGTATACATACCAATCAACCACTTCAGAATGGTGGAGGTGTCAAGACCGCCTATGAGTCAAGTCAGAAGAAAGTCCATCGCGCAGTGCTCAAGTGAGCTGTCGTGCTTCTTGCAATTCGCGAACAGCTTGGAACTTCATACCAGAGTAGGCCAAACATACGCGTCCCTTTGCCATGATGGTGAATGTGAATGTAGTAAAAGTGTCGTGGAGGAGTCAATGGTGAACAAAAGTGTCCAAGTACAGTGCGGAGCAGCGGTCTGATAAGGTTCGATAAACAAATATTTTGACGGTCCAAGCTCCTGCGGGCCGATGATCGGATTAGCGTTCAGACAGGGGTTTACATGCGTCACTTTGGTCTACAAAATCTTCCTTCTAGTCATGAGAGTTGTGGATGCTCTACAAACAGGGTAAGGATTTGATTGCATGACTCTACAAGTCCACGCTCACGATGCACTACGCCAGCCCATGCTGTGCTTTCAATCTACCTTCCCAACGCCGTGCAAGGACAAGTCGAAGCTATCTAAAAATGGCAAATGTACATCAACGCAACATAGTGGCCTCTGGGCTCTAGCATCAAACCGCTCATATGCAATATTGTGTGGGTATACAAGACAAACACAAGAATCAAAACTAGAAAGCACCACCAGCGACTCTCTCCCGCTCGTAGAAGACAATGTAGGCCTTCTCATTCTGCAGCCTGTTTTGTGGCGCAAGATTCGCTGGCTCGAAGTCCGTGATCTTGTCATCGTTGAATGACCGCCAGGTCCCCTTGGCCTTGTCTTTGACGAAAGCGATGTAGTGACCGCTGCCAAGAGTAGCGCCGATATGCCAGATGACAGCATATGCGTTGTACTGGAAAGGTCCATTCATCGTAGGATCAGACTTGATGCCCGCCAACTGCGCTGGTCCATCACGGGCATTCTGTGCAACATACTCCTCCTCCTTGGGCGACATGGGAGGTTCGATGAAGGGCGACATGTCGAGCGACTGAAGTGGGAACTGGACAGGTGTTCGGATCTTGCGCGCGCTTTCGGTCCGTGATGCACTGAAGCGCTTGAAGTGAACGACTAGCGTGTCGGGAGCTCGCGTGATGGTGATTTTCTTGACGGCTTCGCGATCCTTCTTGCAACGAGGACAACGCCAGAGCTCGTCTCCAGCTAAGCGCTCTGCGGCACAGTATGATCGAAGACAGTCGTTCAAGTTGCACGATTCAACGTTGGGGATCTCAAGGCTGAGACTCCAGAACGCCTCATACGTCGTGCTCGTAATTCCGCATGATTGACATGTGAGCTGTGATGCGTGTTGTCCAGCAAACATGCCGCCAATGACTGACATGTCGCGGTGCTGGTATCGACCCCACTCCACCTTGGCCGCATATTGTCGTGGGAACTGTTCTCGTTGCAGTTCCTGAGCGTCAGTCAGAGGTCGTAGCGGTGCCTTGTTCCAGGTCACATTCAGATCTTCGTGCATGTAGTCGAGAACAAATTCCAGGAACTCTTTCGCATCTTGTTGCTCATCAATACCCCACTGTGAGTTGAAATGACCACATATTCTCTGCGTACTGTTAGCATGCGTCCAATTAAAATCATTGCCACACATACCCGGAAGGTGCTTGGGCGCACCGAGCTCACATCACCCTTGAACAGGTTAGACACAAGCGTAGCGTAAGCCTCTGGGAGAATGCCTTTCGTTCCTTTCCAGTTGTCTCTTTGCAAGTCTCGCTGGTATCTTTGGCTCAAGAACAAGTCGGATAACAGTAGGTGGCCACTGAGACACTGCACCACCGAGTTCATATAACATGTGACGCCAAAGTTCAGCAGACCAGTGCGGTGCATCCTCACGGTAGTAAAACGCGGTTGCGACAAATACACCGGAGGCTGGTTCCCCCGGCCTTGCGATACGACCTGTCGCTCGTGCACGCCACCGTAACTAACACGAGGCACCGAGGGAGCTGGCCGAGATGGCGCAGCTGGTATTGCGGGTGGAACATAATGATTGCCAGACGGTGGCTTCGATAGTGGATACATCATCGACTGCTCGGCCTCCACGTCAGGGTATCTTCGCAAAAAGTCTTCTGTGGTGCGGTAGAATGGTGAGGGTGGCTCTTCTTGATCCTCTTCTGCCTCCGGTTGTTCGACGACCGCTCTACCTTTTCGTGCTTCCTCTAACCACTTTTGCTGTTCTTCCGCGTCCATAGGGACGTACTCGCGTCTTCGTCGTCTTTGCAGGTTGGTTCTCGCCATGTAGTTCGCAGCTGGGGAACGTCGGATTGCTCGAGCTCTTGTCTGGCCACTAGCGACTAGCGCAGATGTAGTGGACATCTTCAACGCCTGAGGCCCGACCATGTCTATCCAAGCATCGAGACCTCCCTTCAAGAAAACCGGGGGGCGCTTGAGCGGCTTCTCGGCGTTGAACTCATGGAGAGTATCGTAAAGACGTTTCAGAGCCAGTTCGGATTCGGTCCGCTGGTGCTTGGTCAGGAAGTCGGCATTCTTGGTGGAATCGTCGTAGTACACAATCACATCGTACTCGTGTCGCCGGTCAAACATGGACAATTCGTCATCGGGAGATATGATGAGTCGATCTTGCAGCTCTTCAGCCGAGCAACCGTCGCGAAGCGTCTCAGGCTCTATGCACATGCTGTGACCAGGAAGCATGTGCCCAGAGTCGAAGTCGGATCTACTGCGCACGTCGATGAGAAGCACTTTGTACATGCGGAAGTAATCATAGAGCTTGTCCGCATCAATCTCCAGCTCGACTGTCTTGCTGACGGACCGCGTTCTCCCTTGCGGTTCTTGAGTCGATTGTTGGGCAGGAAAGTATGAGCCTGACACGCCATGACCATTCGGGGCATGGCTTGAGTAACTAGAGGCTGCTATCGAGTTGCTCCTTCCACCGGTACCGTTCATACTTCTAGGAGTACTGCGCGGGGGATTGATGCTCGCCGGGTTGGAGATGTTCCGAGCGGGACTATAGGTTGGGCTTGGTTCTTTTGGTAGCGATGCGGCCATTTGGGTGTTCAGAGGGAGTTTCGGAAGGTGCGATGGCATGGACAGGGGCGGCGGTGGCATATCTCGTGGTCCTACAGGTCGGTTTGGAGCGTGGTAGTCGGCTGGTGAGGGCATCTTGACAGACAGGTCTTGGCTGTTGCGAGCAGAACTAGTATCAACCCCAAAACCACGAAGATTCGCGAATCGCTGTGCGAGATCAGTCGGTCCACTAAGCGAAGGGTTGCTCTGGTGGACGGCCCTGCCATGGAGGTTTTGTGGCTTCGGTTGCACCGCGGGCTTGGTGCGAGGAGAATCTTGGGGAGCTGAAGGTAGATTGGCGGGCACATCGGGCAGCATCAACTCGTCGTCTCTCCTTGAAAGACTAGAGCTGCTTCTAGGTTCTGATCGAATTGACGATACCGACGAGGACGATCGGGTGTGGTGGCCGCCGTTGCGCAGGTTGTCGTTCTTGATGATGTCCTTGATGCGCATAAAGCGCTCGTCGCTCGACTTGATCTCCTTGAGCAATTCTCGAAAGTCGCGATGTGTCTGACTACGGCTGCCCTCGATCTGATCGTAGTAGTCACGGTGCCGGGGGATGAGGTCGACGATGATCTGGTAGGCGACGAGATATTCCCAGTATGCGCCGGCGATGGGGCTGCGGTTGTTGAGCATCACCTTGGCACGACCAAAGTAGCTCCGGCATTGCTCGAGCAGGTGCTTGATCTGGCCGCCGTCAGTCATGTCAGGGCCATGCTGGCATGCTCCACACATACCGAGTGGTTCTTTAGCTGCTCGGCTGTTTCTGAGGCTGACGACACGATCTCCGCCATGGGCGGGTATGATCCGCCTGCTCCAGTGCTGCCCCCTCGCGAGCCATTTGCGCCGTTGACGTGTGCGCCATTGGCATTGCTATGGCCGTTCATGGCGGAGGCGGAGGCGGGGGCGGGAGCGGGTTGAAGGGGCGGCAAGTTGCAGTTGCACTCTATACCGCACTGTAGATGCTGAGCCGGGCGCGCATAGTCGTGGAAGGTGAATAGGGGACGTGTGGCGGTGATGCGAATATTACTACGTATATCTTGAAGGCGGTATTCAGTTGCGTGGGGTAGAGAGCAACGGTAACTTGGGCGCGTGTGGGGATGTCGCAGATTGACTGCGAGGGCGGAATGGCAGGCGCGAAGACAAACAGCCTCTACACCTCGACTTGACTGCAATCAGTTGCTGTGAACGGGGCGGTCATTCGAGTGCGAGGCTTACGGATGCGACGACGTACAGGGTTCACGCATCATCGCGCTCAGCCTCCGCCCGCCGTGCCGCCCAATGACGCTGATGGAAGCACGGACTTGGGGAGCTACTGTCAACCTCCAGGCCGCGGTTTGCTGCCATCAGCAACAACGCCGCCTATATCGCCGCCTCACGCACTGACGGACGCTCTCTATCGCACGTGGGAGGCTCTATTACTACACACAACAGCTGCAAGCTGCACTGTATCTCTCGCCACACCAACAAGGACAGCACAATCAATCACATCGACACCATGGCGGGCTGGTTCGGGTCGTCGACCAACAGCGCCTTCGAGGAGCAGCTCGAGCGCGCCACCTCGTCGAGCCTGTATGCTGCCTTTCACTCTGATTTATAGCCTCAAGTACTAACAGCGTACAGAGAGGACATGCCGCTCAATCTCGAGATATCCGACATGATCAGGTCCAAGACAGTGCAGCCTAAGGATGCCATGCGGTCGCTGAAGCGCCGGATCGGCCACAAGAACCCCAACGTCCAGCTCGCTGCTCTTAATGTATGCTTTTAGACAAGCCATACCACACATAGCTTCTGACAGCTTCGGCAGCTCACAGACACTTGCGTCAAGAACGGCGGCGCACACTTCATCCAGGAGATAGCTTCGCGCGACTTCCTCGACAACCTCACCTCTCTCCTCAAAGCGCCATCTTCAATAGCGCCAAACCACGATGTCAAGAACAAGATGCTCGAGCTGATACAGTCTTGGGCAACCGCCGCAGAGGGCCGACCCAATTTGAGCTACATCAACGACGTCTACCGCAGCCTGCAGCACGAGGGCTTTCATTTTCCGCCCAAGGAGAACATCTCCAGCAGTATGCTCGACAGCAGCGCAGTCAGTATATATCATGTAGCGCATCGGGCCCTATGCTAACATGCACCACAGCCGCCTGAATGGTCCGACTCCGACGTCTGCATGCGCTGTCGCACTCCCTTCACCTTCACAAACCGCAAGCATCATTGTCGCAACTGTGGAAACGTCTTCTGCGGCGCCTGCTCAAGCAAAAGCATACCGTTGCCTCATCTTGGCATCATGGAAGCTGTGCGCGTGGACGATGGCTGCCACGAGAAACTCACGGCGCGGTCTCGAGGCACCCCAGCTCCCAAGCCCTTCGACAGTCAGAAACCACACAAGACGCTATACCAGGGGTCTATGGAACCCCGAAGTGCGCGCGTCGACGATAGCTTCGACGCCGACCTGAAGCGCGCGTTGGAGATGAGCTTGGAGGACGCAAAGGGCAACAGCTCGTCGGGCTTCGTATCACAATCTCCACTACAGTCACAACAGAAGCCGAGTACAAATGGAACGTCCAAGAAGGAGTCGCAGGAAGAGGATGACCCAGACCTGGCAGCTGCCATCGCGGCCTCGCTGGCGGATATGGAGGAGCAAAAGAAGAAATACGCTGCGACATTTAAACAACAGACTGCCAACTCGAACGGGACGACGCCTTTTGTAGCACCAAAAAACGACTATGAGTTGACTCCAGTCGAGGCAGAGAACATCAACCTTTTCTCCACCCTCGTGGATCGCTTACAGCACCAACCTCCAGGTACCATCTTACGGGAACCGCAGATACAAGAGCTGTACGAGAGCATTGGCAAGTTGAGACCAAAACTTGCGCGGACCTACGGCGAGACCATGAGCAAGCATGGTAAGTGTCAGTCTCACCCAACAAGCATAATACTGATTTCCTTTTTCAGACACCTTACTCGACCTCCACGCCAAACTTTCCTCAGTCGTTCGATACTATGACCGTATGCTCGAGGAGAGACTTTCGAGCACATACAACCAGGCAGGTGCTATGTATGGCCTGCCTCAGCCCACGCAGCGCCCCATGTCGAATCTATATCCCAGCATCCAATCTGGCGCACCGAGTGGTCCAGTTGGCGAAAACTACTATACCGGAAATGCACCTCCATCGGATTACGGCAGGCCGCAGGCGAATTATGGTGGAGGCTATCAGTCAACGTCTCAGACCCCTTACCCCCAATACGATCAGCGAGCGCCTGCACAACCTCAAGACCAATACAATTCTGGACAGCAGCCGTCACAGCCATATCCCAACTTATCTTCGTACAATGCGGGTACACCTCAGCAGCAGCCACCGACTTCTTATCAACAATCCTCGCCACAGCTCCAACGTCAGGTTTCCAACCAGCAATACCCACCACAGCAATCGAACTATCCTCCACAAGCACCGCCATCGACCGTATCTGATGCCGAGAGCGCAAATTTCTATTACGGAGACAGCAACGCACCACAGCCATCCCAGCCTCCCATGCAGCGCTCGCAGAGTTTCGCTTCACAACAACAGCAGCCTCCTTCCCCGCA
>AJMS01010312.1:0-20217 GCA_000263175.2 Phaeosphaeriaceae sp. UM 1110
CCCAACAAACCAAAAAGCTCTTTCACTGGGAGTGGATCTTCTTGATCTTGTTGACACCCTCATACAATGCGCGGTCGACAGCGGCAGCGACAGTTAGCGTACCGCCAATGACAGCGCAGAGCCCGACGAGGAAACCGGAAAAGGACTTGTCGCGGATTTCACGGTTGATGACTTTCATGGGCGAAATGTCCTAGACTGATGTTAGCTTACCATGCACTGAAATGCAACCAGAATAGGAAACTCACGTAGGAGAAGAATACTCCAGGAATACCACCCTTAGCGTGGATGCGCTCCTTGTGGCCCTCCTTCTCGTCGTTTCCACCAGCAAGACTGCGCTTGTGGCTGGTAACTGAGTACTGATGGGTCTCAATGCTGCCTTTGTAGTTGCCGTCGATAGTGGCGCCCAAAAGCTCGTCATGCTTGCTTGACTGCGGTGTCTGCTTCTCCCAGCCAAGGGGCAGGTAGGCAGTAGACACGACCTTGACAAAGTACATGAAATTGTATGCCTTCTCGTTGGTGACCTGGTCGGTGTTGTCGAGCGGATTGATGTGGTGGTTGGTCCATCCGCCAGGGCCAGTATTTTGGTGCTTCTGCTGCATATCCTTGACCACAGCGTCACTCAGCTGGGGGCCGAAGCGAAGGTGGTGGATCTTGTGCGTGAAGGTATGCGCGTACTCGTCCTTGAAGTAGTTCTCGAGGTCGTGCACGTGCATGTTGCCAGTCGAGAAGGACTTTCCAGGCGCGATGTGGAAGTTGCCCACCACTTTATTGACGCGAATGCTGCCCTCGAGGCGACATCCTTCCTGGCGCTGCTCGTCGAGGTGCTCGGCGTAGTGTTCGCGCTCACACTGCTCTACTCCCTCGCCGCGGCCAAAGGACCAAGAAATGGAGGCGTATGCGTTGCGGACGTCGTCGCAGGTGTTACAGCAGCCGGGCTTGACGGCGTCGGTGGGGGCAGGGGCGCCGTAGCATTCTCCGCAGTACTCGGGGTCGAGATGTTGCGCTTCGTCCTTGTGTCTAGACAGTGTTAGGGACCCATTCATCTTCCAATCGCACTCGCACCACCATAGCAGGCCACTCACAAATCCAAAGCCGTGGTCGACAGAACATGGCTACCCTCATTCTCAGGGCTCAATCGGACCTTGTTGATGCCGTGCGTGACGCCCATTTGCAGCTCGCCCGAAACATCCATGACATCGAGCGTGAGCAGCTCGCAAGGCACGCGCGGGAATGTCATGTTCAAGCTGATCTCCATGCGCTCGCCTCTTCCCTTGTCAACCACCAATTCTGGCCGCACGGTTATCCGCCTGTAGTCGGCCCATTCTCCCCATGTCAACCAGAAAATGACCAGCAAGCTCACTATCGTGACAATGCCGCCGGATGTGGTGCGCACGCGCGCATCTTCGACCGTCTTGGTAAAGGCGTCGAGCCTTGTAAATCGGGATTTGGCTGGCATGTTGGCAGGCTACCGCTGCAGGGTAGTCGTCGAAGTGGTAGCGATCAGGGACTCGCAGCTAAGATTTCTTGGTGCGATCACAAAGGTGAAGCGTGCTCGAAGAAAGTTGCTCGGGACCTGTCGAGCTCGGAGTTCCAGCTGTGTACGCTCCCCGTACCAATTGCCTCGTGCAATCACTCTCTTTCTTCTGGACGAGTCAAATATGTGAAAGAATGTATAGCACACCTAGTGCCGAAGCCGCAATATCATTGTACAGGGAAGAAGTGAAGTGCAGGGTGAGCAAGACAACACGCGTGGAGTTGCGACACTTTCGGCTGTAAAGGACAGCTATGCGATGGTGGAACACCTAAGCTCGAACATCCCGGCTGGGGCTTTGCATGAAGCGCTAACCTCTTTGAGCACACCTACATGGCTGAAGCACGTGGCATGTGAACACCAGCGACTTGCTGCTGCATTTAATGCACTCGGCAGAATTCGAGAATGCTATCAAAGTCTTATTGATGATATCTACGGCGTCTCTATGCAGAACGGTATCCTCAACCTACCCCATTCAAGGGCCTCATTGCCAACCACCTGGTATCATATATCCAGCGCCTGCAGATGCGTCTATTGAGCAAGTACGCCGCGCAGCATGGTAACAAAGCTTGGACTGAGTTTGTACAGCTCCTCAATCTGCGGCTTCTTGGGCTCGCCAGCTTTCCGCCTCAACTTCTCCGCAGTCAGTGCACGCTTCTTGCGTTCAGCCTCGATAGGATCCGCAATGTCTTCGTCGTCGCCCTCCTCCTCCTCCTCCGAGTCTGTAGCATCGTCGTCCAGTTCGAGATCCGCCAAGTCAAGCTAGAGAGTGGTTAATGAGTTGTCACTGATGATAGATTTCGCAGACTTACCTCGTTCAACCCAAAGTCGCTCGATCTGAAGCCAGCCATGCCACCAAGCAGACCGTCTTGGTCGTCACCACCGCTGGCCATCTTCTGCCTAGTCTTGTCTGCGTGCCACTTCTTCCTTGCAGTCTGCCATCTTATAAGACTGTTGATCTCCCTCGTGGCCTTCGTCTTATCAATCATGCCAGAGTCCATGCCACCTTGTACAAGCGCATTCATGTCCAGCTTGCCGCCACCACCCGCGGGTCCATGTCTCAGGAACTCGAGGATACCCTCCAACCAGCCCATGAGCTGGTCGAAAAGTCCATTATCGTGCAAGTGTACTTCGTGTACAAATTTATAGAAGTTATCCTCGTGGCGTGCACAAAGATCGATGAAAGCTTGCACGGTCTGATTGGGATCTGCCGAGATTTCTTGCCGCTGGCAAGCCTCAATCGTCTTGATAATGTCGTCTACGAACATGGCGAAGTCTGTGATGCTGTTATAGACGTTGGCTGACTTGTAAACGCGGACTAGTGGCTCGTAGAAGATGGTGAACAGGTCTCTGAAGAGTTGCAAGGTAGTAGGCTGGATAGTCGTTAGCTTGCGATCACTTCATTTGAACACTGGGATGCTTGCCTCTTCAATGACCTCAAGCATCATCAACTTGTCTCGCTGGCGAAGACACAGCTTGAGATACTGCTTCAGATGCGCGAAGAGCTCTGCGCCTTGCCTGAACTCCTTCTCAAGAGGTGTGCTGGGCGTGGTGACATTGCTGCGACTGCTGGTCTTCCTGCTCAGTCTGCCCGGCTTCGTGTTCTCCACTGCATTGGTCCATGCAACGTAGCCGTTGAACACTTTCTCGACTTGCTGTGGACTCAACTCGGGCTTGAAGAGTTCAGATCGCAGGATGGTGATGACGATGTCGATCTCCTCATCAACTGCTTCTTGACGAACAATACCTTTGATGTCTTCATCAGCTTGCACGTAGGCCTTGATCTTAGTGCAAAGAACGTCATCCTTGATCTTGGTAGACGCCAGCGTGTCAAGAGACTTTTGTACAGAATTGACGCCGTCGTGGATGGCCATGCCAAAGATTCGCTGCAGCAGTGATCGCGCTCCGAAAGGCTGAGCCAGGAAAAGGTCGAGCACGCCACTCATGACAGCCGCCGGGTTGGCTATTCGGATAACGTTCTTGAGCACACCATATGGTACGAGAGAATGAATGCGCTTCAGTTGCGCGAAAAGCTCTGGCGAGTTGTCTTCCGCCAGGAAAAGGTGGTATATCGTGGCAGCGATTTCTATCCGCAACCATTCTGCGAACTTCTGATACTCAGGCTTCAACTCCTTGATGCTGTTTTTGGTCTTTATCTCAGCGAAAAGATTAGTGAGGCCGTTGGCTTCAACAATTTCGCGTCTGAACTTCTCCATATGTATGTCGAGTTCCGCCGCCCGCTTCCGCGCGACTTCGTAAAATTGTTGTTGCTCCTGTATCCGTTTCGCGTCCATATCTTCACGTCGCTCGATGTCCTCCATTTCTTCTTCATTTACTTCTATAGGGTCATGAGTCAAGAAGTCTGCCATGGCATTGGACTGCGCGATTCGTTCGTTGTGGAGAAAGTTGCGGAGGAAAGCACGAAGGGAAACACGCTGCTCTTCTCTGTAGAGCTTTCTCGCTGGCTTGAAAGCCAAATTCTCCCCCGATGCCCGTGGAGATCTCGGTTTGCCTAACGAAGTCTGTGAGCTGTTTCTCTTGTGACCGCCGCCGAAAAGGTAGCCTCTCAGACCCCCACCGCCGCTGCTCTCGACAGGCTCTGGCGCAGCTGGACCTTGCGTTGACGCCGAGGAGATCGAACTTGCATCGTCATCATCATATGAAGATTGTAGAATGCCGTCCTTGCTGTTCTTTCGAGGTAGCGGTGGCAATACTTTGCCAGGTAATTCGAGGCGTATGCGCTTGTGTAGCTGTACAAAGTCTGCGTATCGTCGGCCAATGTAGATGTCCTGGCCTTCGCCCTGCTTCACTCTAATGAGGTATTCCTTCTCAATGTTAGTCCTTCGCCCGTCATCATCCACGATGCCCACTTACTGCATGTGTGTGGTAGCGAAGATGCCTCTTGACCGACGTAGTCCGCACACCAGCAACGTTGACGTCCCAGCCATTGATCGAGTGTCCCCTAGGCGCATTCATAGTGAGGCCCTTCTCGTTAGCCCCTCGATCCACGATTTCCATCTCTGCGAAGCGTATCCTCTCCTCGTAGCCAGACGCGGTTGGAACGCCAGAGACCATCATGAGTTCGACCAATTTGTGCGCCTTCAGAGCCAACTTTCTTCGCTTCGTCTCCTCCAAGCGGTCCTCGGACGAGGAGATGTCTTTGCTCGCGAAGGACTCGAGGAACTATCGTCGTCACCATTAGCGCCATCTTGCCCCTACCCAGGTGTTTACGGCGAACTCACAACTTGGAGCTTGTCCTGCCAGAACTCCTTCTCCTTGGCCTTGTCGAGGAATGGAAAGTTGCGGACATGGTGTACAAAGATGTACCGAAGTAGTGGGAGCTCCGAGTCCTCAGGCGCAACCTCCCCCGCGTCCGATCGGAATGGAGCACCAAAGCGCTGCAGAGCAGTTGGCGTGTTTAGCTCGCCAATCTCATACTTTGTTTGCTGGGAAATGAGCTCGCGTTTGAGATCTATAAGCGAATCAGCTTTGCTTGCGCCGAAGCTACCTGGTTGATGTGCGTACAATGTTCTTGCTTTCCGGTCAAGATTGACCCCTCGGGCGGCACTGACATGGTGGAGAGCTTCGAATACGTCGTGTCGCCTCGCTGAAGAGGAATAGGTCGCTCTGCTGCCGCAACATTGGCCTCGGCGAGCTGCTGAGCTGGAGGTTGGGGTTCCATGGTGCTCGGCTCAGTTGCACCGTTCAGCTTAATTGATGGCGGGGTGTCTGCGGACATTATATATTGTTGCAGACGGCGGCGCAAGCTGGAGGGCGCAAGTCAAAGGCGAGTGAAAAGCAGGATATCCGGATTAGCATAAATGCTTGCTCCCCCGGGCCCTGTCTGCTGGTGTGGTATTGACGCGCGTGTTGAATGACGGAGCGGGTCTTAGGGCTGATGCTGCTAATGAGGCTGCACTTGCTCTTTCAAAGCCGGGGCGCTGATGCGAACAAGAAGAGAGCGGTGCACTGCGATGAAGCGTCTAAAAGCAGACAACAGTGTCGCGCGCGCTCGTCTACCAGACGAGAGAAACAGAGCTTGTCAGCACCAGAACCCAGAGCAACCGCGTGCAACCAGCAGCAGCCACACACAAGTGACGTAGACCGCCGCATGGCGCAGTCGCCGAGCCAATTGTTCTCAGCCACTAACAGCCACCACGGCCACACCACGCCCAAGGCCACGCGCTGCAAAGGAAGACACGGCAGGCTTGTGTCCTTGGCGGGAAAAGTCCATGTTGCGAGCTGCATTTCACGCGGACATCCGGATCTGCAAGCCCTGCGCGGAAATGACTCGATTAGGATAAACTTGGGATCCTCGCTTGCCCGCCCTCTGCATACCGACAATCCTGGGCACCTTCCATGTGCCATCTCGCAATACCCACGCCCTGTAACGGCCCTGGCTTGGCCAAAAACATGACTGTCTGCGACACACTTGGACAAGAAACCTTAGCCATGTCTTCGGAGCGGTGTTGTGGTCTGGGCCATCGGCCAAAGTACGTGCTCCACCCGGAGTCTTGTGAACTCGGTCTTGGTCTTAGTGCGTCACTTCCGCTTCTCGGCACCGTCACCTTCATGTCGATATGCAGCTTGATTGATTCTGTAGAGGCTTTGACATCTCGATGCTGCAGGCATGTCACAAGCACTATTATTGCCATGGTCTTTGGCGTTAGATACATAGAATCAATTTTGTTGCTACTTAGATTTGTTGTATGCATCCACTAATACACAGGTCGAAAATGACATGATGTGAAAACTTCCTGAGAACGCCACCTTGAGCGGGCATCCTTTGCAAAATGAAGATCAGTCTGACTTGAACCCACGAAATATGTCCATCCTAACGCCAGCCCGATGACCTATGGTATACACCGCATCCTCCGCCGAGCCACGACATCGTGCCTGGGAGACGCTCACACACCTGATATACAATGCTCAGTAGTTGAGCTCGCCACTGCCACCAGCACCAACTGCATCAAGATCTTCATAGCTCTTGATGGAGCGCCCTTGGGTGGACTGGACAGGACCCGGCCCGCCATCACCGTAGCGTTGCACACCCGGCCTAGCCCCACGTGGAGGCGTCAGACGTCCGTTACCACCGCTAGGTCGATTACGGCCGTCGCGGTTCTGTCGATCGTACGGACCGCTGCGGTTGTTGTTGAAGCGATGGCCTCCACGTCGCATTGGTCCGCCCTGACGATCGTCGTGGGGAGCGTTCGGGTCCCAATTGGCCATAGCGGGGTTGAACATGGCTCCAAGATTCATGCCGTTCTGCATGCCGTTGCCTGGCATGCCCATATTCATGCTGGCCAGATTGAAGCCGCGTGGTGTGCCAGTAGCCTGGACGTGATTACCCATTGGGAAATGGCCGTTGCTATTGGCGTCACTTCGCGATGGCGCGATATGGGCAGGATCCACGACATAAGCATTGACAAGCCGGAGCTATTCTTCATTAGCATTGCTTCAGACACAGTCAATACAATGACCACTTACATCGTTCTCAAGCTTCTCCAGCCACTCCGGGTGACGCTTCTCGACGTGCTTACGCCAGAAATGCTGTCCCTTGAATAGCTTTGTGCACTCAGGCACCTTGCAGCGCCATTTTGACTCGTCCTCCTGCTTGACATATCGTGCCATCTCGTCTTCCATGGCCTCTTCCAGGGGCTTGCCGCCGAGCTTTCGGATGTCTACATCTTCAGGCTCGAGCAGCTGCAGAAGCTTCTCCTCGTACGTCTTCACCCAGTTGAAGGCACGCTGCAGTTGCTGCTGGTTCTTGTTGCTCATCTTGACAGGCTTTCGCTCCTCTACCGGGCTATCCCCATTAGCTTCGCCATCGCCTTGAGCCTCCTTGCGATATGGAAATGGCTCGCCGGTCGCTGTAGCGCGGGCTGTGGCCTTTGCAGCTGTTGTCAAGCTGGCTCGAGGTCGTCGAAGATGTCCACCAGCGCACTTTCGAATCAACTCGTGGACGGAGTCACTCTCGAACACGCAGAAGAAGCAGAAGTTGTAGACTCGGCGGAGGTACTCAATCAAGAGATCAAGCTTCTTCTTCTTTGCCAAAAGATCTTCGTCGTCAACCTCATCATCAAAAGCGCCCTCGTCATCGTCCATGACCTCATCCTCACCCTCTTCGAGATCTTCAGGATCACGCTCCTTCTTCATGGGGACCGGAGCATTCGCCGGTGGCTGCAGCCAGCCCTTGGCGCGAATATCGTCAACGCGATCCTCGATCTTCTTGACACCATCAACATTGCTGAACTGCTCCTCGTGACCGATTTTGAGATCGCTATCCAGTTTCCGGACAAGGCGCTCGGCTAGGTCCAAGTCACGCTCAATACGTTCGGGAGCAGAGAAAAGGTCCCAGAGCGCCTTCTTTCGCGGCGCTGCAGGTGGTTCGTGGATACCCACATGGCACGTGAAGTTTCCACGTTTCTCATCCTCCACCGTCTTGCCGTTTAAAGCATCAAGCGCCTTTTGAGCAGTACCCACTGGCATCACAGGCTTCGCCTCGGCAGAGCCCTCTTCCCCGTCCTCACGCTCGTCACCACGGTCGTCGATAATCATGGGCTGCTCATCGTCTGGATGGAGAATGACCCAGCCAATGCGGTGGCACTTCTTGAGCGGATTGGGATCGCTCATGCTCAGCCACTTGAATCCGCCGGGTCCTTCGCCGAGATGCTCCTTGCAGAATTCCTCGACCTTTTCGCGGTTGACAGTTGGCGCAATGGTTTTGATGAGTAGCGTCGGCTGGAATGCTGACTCGTCGCGTATCTCACCACCTTTACAGGGCAACAAGTCACCCACGCCCAGAACTTCGTTAGCGGCCGTGGTCTCGCCTTCCTCTTTCTCGACGATACCGCCAGCGCCATTAGAGTCATTCTTGTAGATACCTTCAAGAGTGAACTCGTCAAAGTAGCCGTCGTCAAGCTGTCGCTCCCAATCAGCGTAGATGCCGTGTCGGTAGTCCTTCAGCTTGTGCTTGAAAGCCTGATCGTATTCGGGGTCGTAGCGCTCCTTGAACCATTCCTCGCCTTTATGTTTGTCGACAAATGTCTTCGCCATCTGCACCTGCAGTTTCTCCTTGTACTCATCGTAGGCAGCCTGAATCTGCTCGCGTTCCTTGCCTCGTTCCTCGCGAGCCTCACGCTCACCTTTGAGACCGGGCTTCCGCCCACCGTTCTTGGCACGCTCTTTCTCTTCCTTGATAACTTGCTCGACGCGCCACCATTCAGCGAAGAAGTTGAAGCCAACTTGGTACTCGAGTGTCATGGGATTCGGGATGGGATTTGTGGTGAAGGTAGGAGTAAAGTTATCTTGGCCGGGGACGTAGCGATCTATGCCAGCCTGCACCGGCGGGGGCGAAGAGCGTCTTCGGTTTCCATCGCGGCGAGGAGGATGATCGTAATCGCGAGCTCGGTCAGGTTGGTAGCGGTCGATGTTCTGAGGTGAGCGCGAGCGACGTCTCGGCCTGCGGTCTCCGGAGCCTAGCGGCCAACGTCAGTTCATATTTCCAACTCATGGTTGCGCCGGGGGAGGTCGGTCGGTGGACAGCGTGGAGCATAGAGGTGAGAGGTAGGAAAATGACTAGCGCGAAGATATCTTGCGAAGCGAGAAAGGTTCGAGTGAAAGGGCAGCTAATCATGCAGAAGTCGGGGACCTTCACGACCTCCTCTCATGCACATCGCATAGCTCACAGTCCAAAACGGCGCAGCGCCAACGTAGGATTTGTTCACTTACCAGGTGAGCGCCGTCTATATGAATCGGCTGGCGGCCTGTCATCTTCCCGAGTTGCACTACGATTCATCAGTGTTGTTCCTGGGTGCCGCTTTGAGCTATATGACATACGCGTAGGAGTCCATGGTTGAGGACTAGCGATATGATTGGGCAGCACACTGCTCCGATTACTCGAGTATATACGTGGCACGGTCGCTGCAGTTCAGGGGCGTTGAATAGTACGTGTCGAGTCGTGCATAGACACGAAACCAAAGTGGCTTGCTTGCTCAGGTCGACAATCTCGCCAGGAGATTGTGGTGCGTGGTAAGCGATAGACAAATAGAGTCGGTAGCTGTTTGCCATAGTGGCCTCGTGTCAGAGAGGGACTTCAAAGTGACAAGACAACGGAGAGTGTAATTAGTAGAGACAAGAGCGCGTGGGAAGAAGATTGTGACAAGAAGATGGCTGCGGGCGATGCGATTGAGCACACAGGCGCCGCGCCGAGAGAAGAGAAGTGTGGAGAGGCATGGCCGTAGGAGGGAAGGCAGTGCGCCAGGTTGCGCGGACAAAGCTGGGGAGCTATATCAATAGCTCTACAAGAAGGGGGAGAATTACCGACAAGAAGGGTGCGACAAGAATAAAAAGAGGCTGCACTCACGATGTGCTTGAGCGTCTCCCCGGGCGAAGATGCACAGTGGAGATGACGAGAGATGGTGATGGGGAAGGGTGAGGTCGTGTCGCGGCAGCAGCTCGGGGTTCGGGCGGCTGAAACGGGCCTGGTGCTAGACCCAGAGAGGCTGGAACATGTTGGTTATGGAGAACGCCAGTAGGTGGGCACGAGCGCGTCCTCCTCGCGTGCCGAGGTCTGCCACTGATGATTGGACGTCGCCTATTACGTAGTGCAGCGCTGTGCATCGCGAGATCGCGAGATATTCTGCTGTTTTTCTCCGAGCAAAGGACTGCTGTGTTTAAGAACATCTGTTCGCCTGTAGATCGTCCTCCACCTAATCCTAACAGTCGCAGACCACGGGCACCATGACTTCATACATCCCCTCCCTCACTCTGCCTACATTTCTGTTCACCAACCCGGCCGCAGCGATACTTTTACCGGTAGCCTGCGGAACAGCGGTTGGCTTTTCCATCAGCCGTAAGATTGACTCTCTGAAGTAGAAATCTTTCCTGACAAGCCCAAGCGAGCGAGACACAGCGGCAGTATCGCACTCTTAAGCAACCGCCATTCCACCCTCCAGGATACGTTTTCGGTCCAGTATGGACTTGTCTGTATGCCACCATGGGCTACACGGCCTATCGCGCGTGGACCACAGGTGCTACCTCGATCAACCCTGAGACCGTAGCTCTCGCCAAGCAGGGTGCCACACTCTACAGCATTCAGCTTGCCCTAAACCTCATCTGGACCCCGCTCTACTTTTCCATGGGACGACCAATTGCTGCCACTGTGGACATCCTGGCCCTCGGCGGTACCATTAGCTATCTTGCCTACATCTGGGGCCAGGTTGACCCCGTTTGCGGATGGCTGCTTGCGCCTTACATTGGCTGGGTCAGCTTCGCTACCTACCTATGTGTTAGTTCTGCTCCAGCTTATAGCCCTAATCTGTGCAAGACTGACGCATCTTCAGGCCGGAAGTGGATATCTTAACAACTGGGACTTCGGAGTCGCTCAAAAGAAGGACTGAGATTGAGAACCCTAAAGGATACCCGCATTGTGTACATGGGAGCAAATTTTGTCCTGTGATTCAATGGCTCGAATCTGTGAGGCAGAGTAGCACATCACTGCTTCACGCCCCAAAAGTCACTAATCATCTATTCAAGAGGCAAGCACTTGAATCTTGTAGACATGCGTTTACATGTTCAAGTATCGCCTTATGTATCGGCCTATGTTACTCTACTGTGTTCATTTATCAAGTCGCGCTCGCAAATCTCTCTTCTTCGTTTCCTCACTATTTGTCCCTGCATATATTCTGCTCTTGCTCTCACGGCCTCGTCCACGTAAACCCCCTTCGCTCCATCTCTCACTGTCACCTCCGCAACAGCATCAACAAACGCCCACACCCTGCTCCCGCATCCAAACAACTTGGAACCCCCACCACTTACATCCTCTATTTATATCATCTAATTCACAGTTCCTTCAATCCAACACACCTTAAATACGTGTTGGCGGAGCGGCCGCGTTACGATCCTAGGATTGCAGACCTCCACTTCGTAATAATCTGAAATATCGGATTTAACTTGCAAGATAAACTGTGTAAGGTTTGCGAGTATCTTTTTGCTCGTGCGTTCGATTCTACTTCGAGGCTGGAGGTTTCTTTTTGGGCTTTTTGGTTGAGTGGTGAGAGCGTGGTGTTGCACATGCCACACACAAAACGCGTGTTCTCAGTCGCCTTTTTCAGGTGACGAATACGTCTAACACGGTCCCAAGAGCTTCGTAATTGCAAAACCTAATGCATAGCTCAAATGCGTTTGCTTGACCCGATATCGTGAGGAGGCCGGCACAGCATCTTCCCACTCAGTCTCTCGCACCGCATCATCTAGAACGAACCTCGGAAGCGAAGTGATACGCAACACCCACGAGACTGAGTACAAAGCTCTAACAGTAGTTTCTTCTTAACCCACGAAAGATTGAAACACGCAGCGATCCTGCAACAAAGAGCTTCAAGAGATTTACTCTTCCGAGCACGTTCCTTCGAGACTCGAAATGGAGCAGAGCAAGCTCGGCCAGATGTGCAACTTCCATCAACGCATACTCACCTAGCCAAAAATCCTGCAGCGCTCGCTACAACAAGGAACAATCGCCACTCCTACGCCTACCCGCAGAGCTACGAATCAAGAGTTACGAATACGCCCTCGGTGGCTGGAGAATCTGCCTGCGTCGACCGCCCGAAGACCCAGACGATCCCTCATCAAGCGTGGAAGCAAAGATAAATGCCAGTATCAGCGGTCCCGATCCTTATTGGCGCCGCACCGAACACACACTCGCCCTCACGCGTGTCTGCCGTCAAATCTACGCCGAGAGCAAGCTCATACCCTTCTCGCACAACAACTTTGGCGGCGAAAGATCAGACCTGTTGCGTGCTTTCGACACCAGCTTCTTCCGCCACGAGGCTAGTCAGCTAATTGCATTAATCCGTATCCCCCTACCCGTCCGGTGGTCTTTAGCTACACACGATATCCGCACCGTCACCCTGAACAAGACCCTGGAATCTCTTACAAGCCTGCCACACGTGCGAGAACTGGTCGTGGAGTAAATTTCGACGCAAAAGCTACAGAGTGAGGAGGACACGAGAAAGCTGAGTAGGCTAGTTACGAAGGTACTAAAGGAGGATAAGGTACGTGCGCCCTTGGTAGTGAGTTCGAGAAAAGCAGACGATTCGTGGACGCACGCGTGGCGAACTCCTGAGCTGCCACAATATTCTCTTGGGCGGACGGGGAATGTATGCTTCTGTTGTGGGGCATTCGCGGCCAGAACTTGGCAATGGGGCGATGAATGAAAGGTCCTAAAGTGTGTTACGGGGTTTTCTTAGAAAGATTATCGTGGTTCCAGAAGATTGTAGTTGTCAGACTGGGATGTGTCTATTGAGATAATTCCTTCTAGTTCTACCAGCATGTATGATACATATTCTCTTCTCGCACAAAGTCTCCGGCCTCGCGGGCTCTAAACGGCCTCGTGTTTCGATGAGAATATTCTCTTTCCACACGTCATTCTACTACGCCCAGCAGATAGCCACCTAGTAGCTCTGATGACCACAGACCGTCTTCCACCCCTCACATAGACATCATGATCCTAACTCAATTCGGATAACATTCATACGCCTTAACCCAGCTCATCAGTACGTGTCGCCCACCCGCAAGTTTCTCAATAAGATGACTTACAGCTCGAGAAGGCACATATCGACACACGTTGGAACAGCAGACATCTGCGCGATTAACACACGCAGTCCCATTCTCGCCCCACGGAACACAGATGCGACAGTTCGTGCGGTCAGGGAAACATTGCGGCGGTTCAGTCGCAGCTGGCGTATCCTGACGGGGAGATGGCTTAGCGGGATGGGCGGCGAGGCAGGGTACAAGAAGACCGAGAGCGAGAAAGATGGCTTTCATGTTGATGGATAATGACGATGAAATGAGTGCAGTGTGCATGACCCATCGCTTGACGCTGTCGACGCTACTTTATGTACGAGCTGTAAGGGAGTGTTGTCAAAACATGCAGAATCGGGCGTAAACTATAGTACTTGATGAGATTGGTATATTGCGATTGGTGTTGGTGTTAGATGTCAGTACGAGGCCGTGCCGCTTCGCTTCGATGAGGTTATGCCTGTGCCATCAAGTCAGCCTCGCGAGCGCCTTGCGTTACTAAATGCTCCATGGAAATGTAGGTCGCAGAAAAGCGCCGTAGGGTCACTAGGCCAGAAGAATTTGTCACGCTCCAAAGTTGTCCGTGCCTGCAGTCATATAGGCGCAAGAGGATCGAGAGGTCGACCGGCACATCATCATTCATCATACATCATACTTCAGCATCACATCTTCAGAACGCTCAACATGAGGGTGCATGGCTTCATTCGGGGTATCTCAGCAGACAAGTCTTGGTATCTTGCCGCAACATCTTTCTCCATGGCCCACCGATCGCTCGCTCGACACCTCCCAAATGCTCGTGTTCATGCCGCATGATTCTCGTGGTTGTTGAGAGATTGGCTGGATCATACTTCGTAGAAAAGAGGCCGTGCAGACGATGCGCTTAGTCGAAGAGACCGAAGCCCATGTCGTCGTCAGACTCCTCCTTCTCCTCCTCCTTGGGAGCCTCAGCGGGCGCATCGGCAGCACCGCCGGCGGCAGCACCGCCAGCAGCAGGGGCAGCACCACCAGCACCACCAGATGGGACGGAGGCGAGCTTGGCGGATCCAGCGGAGATCAACTGGATGATGTTAGTGATTGTTCGAAGAAATGCCGAGGCGCAAGCGATGCGCGACAAGTCGTACCTCGTTGATGTCCTTGCCCTCAAGCTCGGAGATGAGCTTGTCGAGACGCTCGCTGTCAGCGTCGATGCCGACGGACTGGAGGACCTCCTTGACGTCGCTGGCGGAGGGCGAGGTGTTTCCACCGAGGCCGAGGAGAAGGTAGGCTGCGAGGTGCTTCATTTTGACGGCGTGGTGTGGGTGTCGTGGGTTAAGAACAGGAGTTCAATCGATTTAACCTGGGATTGTCAGTATGCTGATGTATGCAGCAGTATTGGAAGGGGTGCGCACCGTGCTGACGGAGACTGAAGCTACAATGTTCGTCGTGGTTGTCGAGAAAAAGAAGTTCTCTGGAAGTTCGCGAATATTGGTGACTGGTGGGCAAGCGTAGTGGGCGGCGCTTGCCCGCGTTGGGTGCTAGCTGATAATTGGGCTTGGCGCTTTGGACTATAAGACCAGCAGTGCGCGCGCCACTTGTCAAGTCATTTTGCTGCTGCCCTCGCCCTCCGCAGTCCTCACACCCGCGTGTGTTGCCTCTGCCCGCGCCCGCGACCGCCCTCCGCCGAAGACCATATAAATCCGCGATTCCTCGCGGGAAGCATGTGCAACTTGTGTAGACAACAGGACCGGTAACACTGAGTCAACCGCTTATCAGCTGCCCACCATGAGTGTGAGGATCGCGCCTTCCACATCCTCTTGCGCCATATACTGACTTCTTACTCCAGGCTTTTAGAGATATCATGTCCATAGTCGATCCTAAGGCGCCCAAAACCACCACAGCACCCAGGCAAACTGCGCCCGCTGTAGCCCCGAAGCCTGCGCCGCGCCCAGCTGGAGCAGCCAACGGAGCCGTCCAATCTCCGCAGCTTAAACGGAAGGCCTCCGGTCCAGTTGAGAGTAGTCAGGTGAAGTTGCAGAGAAAAGATGGCGCAGCCGGGCCCGCAGGCACAAACGCTACAACACGTCCCTTGGCGGCACCAGGCGCGGCACGGCCGAATGCTCCAGCTCCCGTGACCACTGTCCCATACCGCGGGACTGCAGCACCAGCAGGAACACGAGTAGCGAGTGCAGTCGTAAAGAAGCCGACTTCGCAAGCAAGCACGTTATCTACGGCCCCCAAGGCAGCAGCGCCAGCTCCGAAGCCCGCCGCAACTACCCCAACAACCGCTGCCGCTCCGAAGAAAGGGTATCTTGCTCTGCTACAGAGGGCGAAGGAGAAGGATGCCACCAAGCTCGCAGCGCCTCCAGTGCAGAACGGCCCGACGAAGATTCTCACAAAGAAAGAGCGCTTGGCACTGAAGGCTGAGGCCAGTGCCAAGGGCAAGAAACCAGGTGTAGGCCCGTCTGCAAAACCAACAGATGCGAAGGGCGCGCCCGTACCAGAGAAGAAGAAGGTCGAGGTGGGCTATCAGGGCACAGCTCGCCCGACCAAGCAACCTGTCCAGGTGGGATACAGAGGAACTGCACGACCAGCAAGCGCACCCGCAACCACCAGTAGAAATGGCACACCGGCTGCAAAGGCGAAACCCCAGCCAGCCAAAGGACGTTACGACGGCTATGCAGACTGGTCCGATCTTGACGACATGGAGGATGAAGAGGAAGACTATGCATCCGACGGGTCTTCCGACATGGAGGGAGGCATGTGGGATGTCGAAGAGGAAGAGTCTTTGGCTCTCAGGGCAGCGAAGAAGGAAGATGCTGAGGCTCTCGCCGAAGAAAACCGACTCAAGCGCGAGAAAGAAGAACGGAAACGGAAGCTGCTGGCTATGTCCAAACAAGCTGCTGCGAAGAGGAAATACTAAGAGTTCATTTCTTTTTGTTACTGGATTCGGTCGGAGTTGCGGATCATGATTACACGGCATACCATACGGGGCGTTGTTTCTTCACCTTTTTCGGCGACTGCATAGCTCGGAGCCCGGAAGCATTTTTTGGAGGTCCTTCCATCACGGCGCATTCAACGATTCTTGTCATTTACGAAACGACAACTGTCGTCATCGGCTCACTAGACGAGCCTTAGCATAGTGTATATTGAAGACGATGTTGGTGACGGTACACAGTTCTTACTGAATACCAATTACTGCTAAGTCGCACTTGTCACTTGCGACCAATTCTGAGCCCTTATTCTTACTTCCTGTGTGTCTTGCGCAATCACGTTCACCTTCGATTGCTTCACGACTTGACCGTCACACGAGTCCTGGTAGGGTTTCGTTGCGACCACGCAATTTAACAATCGGTTGTGATATTAATTGACAGCAAGCCCGACAAACGTCACGAACTTCCTCTCAGCATTCGCGTCACAGTATGTGAACGATGCTTGCCATGGTATCTCCATATGCCATGCCTTCTTTCTCCCGACATACACAATAACCATCGAAGTCAACTTTGTCATACTGCAGTCCTACGATCATGCCAACTCTTCTTCCCTGCCTGCGCGATACGTGTCGCCGGCGGTCACGTCAGACTCCAACTACGAGTCAGTCTATGTCCCCTGCAATACACGGACATCTAGGCACAACAAGAGACAGTT
Source organism: Phaeosphaeriaceae sp. UM 1110 (assembly GCA_000263175.2). Taxonomy (NCBI): domain Eukaryota; kingdom Fungi; phylum Ascomycota; class Dothideomycetes; order Pleosporales; family Phaeosphaeriaceae; species Phaeosphaeriaceae sp. UM 1110. The sequence goes on from AJMS01010312.1 coordinate 16,733, forward strand.
CTTCTGGGGTGGGTGATGAAAGCTCCAGCGGTGGTGGGAGTGGCCCTGCGCCCCTCCCAATCATTACAGACCGTGGACCACCAACCGCGCAGAACTATGAGAACCCTGATATCTACTGGAATAGTATCATGATCGAGGCTGACGAAGATGAGAAGGCCAGGCTGGTAGCTGGACCACATAGAAGGGGTCATACGGAAGCCAGGCGGTCGGGTTTGCCAGATTCGGTAGAGACTTCTGAGCATACGAGCTCAAATCACGTACCAGGGAGCCCACAGGTCAACGGGGTCAACTCATCTTCGACAGCGAGCAGTGCAGCACCACAGAGAAGGCATGATAGCGACCATACTCACATTCACGAGCGCCAGGGCACAGAGCACTCCGACCATAATCTCACAGTCATGTCCGCTTCTGTACCAAATTATGCTAACATGCCTGTACGTCCGATACAGCTGAGAAGACCCAATGCTCCACTTGCCCCAGGTACACGCGCTTGGGATGAATTCTGGGATCCTCTGGAGTATACTCCACGAAGTCGCCTTCCGAATCCTCGGCAACACTACAGCATTACAGAAGATTCAATGCATATCTTACCACCTACCAGCGTTTCTCGAGAAGAGAAAGACCTCCCGGATCTCCCTGTAAAGCATCACTCCTTTAGATCCCCATCTGACCAGGCACCTCGTAAGACTCCTCCGCTGACATGGAGTAAGTGTCTGAACAAGATACTCGGCCATGATAATGTTGACCAGAACATGGCAGATCGCGTCAGGGAGCGAGTCAACAGTAGCACAACAGTGAACGGGGATGAAGAGAACGAAAATTCCCACGTCTCCACCATCGAAGCTGGACTGGTGCCAAACTTTAGCTACCCCGTTGCCGGCAGTGCATTCTACGATCGTGCCTACGCATCGCAGTCCTCTCCTCCTGCCCTGAACAACAGGCTGGTCAACGGAGTTATTAGCCCTGACGAGGTATTAGATAGCGAGACCGATCCACAATTGTCGACTGTCACCAACCTTTCCGACCGCCCCCTAGACTTCAACTTCGACCTCCCTACTAACGCCACTCCCTCTTCCCCATCCTCCCCCCTCCGCTCCCCAACCTCATCAACCACCGACTCCCTTTATCGCGCCCCAACACCACCAAGCACATCCGCTACGCGCCTTCGCCTCCACAACCTGCTCAGTGAAATCCTAACCCCCTCCGAAATCGACCTCTGCAACACCGTCCTCCGGCCGCCACTCAACGCCCCTGCCCGTCTCGACCCTTTGAATACACGCCTTGTCCTCTCCCTCCACCGTGCGCTACTTCATCTCCAAGACCGCGTCTCGCATCTTGAAGATAGCTTATTGCTGCAGCTGGGCACGTCGCTGGAGAAGAAAACGTATAGTATCGATGTCCTGAGCGCGGAGATTGGGAACTTGAATAATGAGGTCCGCGAACTCAAGCTCACAATTGATTTTGGGAATAGAGTATTGACTGGGTGTTGGGTGAGGGAATATGAAGTCTGGCGCACGTTGTTGGGGTTTAGGGAGCGGAGGAGAAGGAGGGAGTGGTGGAGGGTGTGGCAGTCAAACAAAGCTGCAATTCAAGAGAATGGCATGGTGCCAGATGATGGGAGGCAGGTGCGCGCGGGAGGGGAGATGAAGTTGAGGAATGGAGAGCTTGAGGCGTTGATTGTCATGACGAAGCAGAATGTGGATATTTTGAGGGAGGATGTGAATGATATGGTGGAGAAGGTGGAGAGGTGTAGGAGGGAGGTGAAGCGGCCTGATACGCCGGAGCCGGAGCCGGGGAGTTGGAGGGATGTTTGAGATGGGTTTGTGTTCTTGTTAGTTACGCCGTGTGGCTTCGTGGTAGGGATCTTGTGTTATATAGGGTGATGGGATTGTGAAATTCAAGTATCTGCATCAAGACGAAACGGATCTGGCCTACAGTTAGAAGCATACATGATAATAATTGATGTCAATATGAGCCACGTGTGGAGCTCTCTGAATGCATTTACTGCCAATCTTCAATGTGATCGAGTCGTTCTCAGAGTATTCCTCACTTCAAATCTTACATCGCACAGCCCGCAAATCAGGGACACGGACATAAGAAGCCCCTACTGCATTGCTGTTGACACTCGAGACTCTTCTTTACCAGTGTCTCAAGCAGTCTGAACGTGCCCAAAAAAGGATGAGATAATTAGATGGAGCTGTCGCCAACCAAGATGTTTTGGAACGAGCCATTGACGTCATCGCTCCCAATCATTCATACCTACCTTCCAAGCTTCACGACACAAAGTCTATCAGTATATATTCCCGCCGAGCCCCCAAGCCCTTGGCCCGCATCTTTCTAAAAAGCTTGTTCCATACTCCCTTCCCACCAACCATGTCCGACCCCGCCCAGCTGAACCGCTCCCTATCAACCATTCGCACGGAGCTCGAATTCCTTGCTTCAGCAGGCCTCATCTCCCCTCCTCAGCTTCAATCGATCCAAGCTCAGCTGCCAGTCAGTCGCCATGATGCTTCTTACTAGTGATGGTCGAAATAACGATTTCTTTCTAGCAATATGGCCAGCCATCCCAATACACAGACCCGAAATACGTAGCTGGAGCAAATCAATTCAACCCTGCGCTCGTGGCGCAGCAGGCGCAGGATCCGAATCATCCTGCGCATCCGAATCATCCAAAGGTACGTAATCGATTGGATGGTAGTTGAATATCAGTTAAGGGTTTTTTAAACGGAAAAGACTGATACGAGCTAGCATCATGAATGGGCGGGTAAGCTTGCACATAAATTTGGTAACGCAGCTATAATGGGTGCTGGAGCGACGTTTGGAGCGGATCTGGTGAACGATGCGATGAGGAGATTTTGAGCATGAAGATGAGGTGGGATGGAAATTTCATGTGGTGACTTTGTGAGAGTACTTGAGAGTAACAGATTTGGGTTCAATGGAAAGAGCTACTGTTCGGTGATGCACTATGCTATGTATGAAACGTTTAGCCAGGAGTTTTGCAAGATATAATCATAACGCTAAAGTATCGTAGTAAACATTCATCCTCTTATCGTCTTCAGAGATATACACTGCGCACCGATGCGTGGCCACAATATCGTGAGATAACCTACGCATTGCACTATCAGACATCATTTCCTTTGTAAAGGGCGGGGATGTACTTGACTTCTGTGCTGAGTTCGCTGCGACAAGATCGTCAGCACAACGTTAACGATCAGGATCGTCCACGACGATATGTAAGGTCTTTAGGGTAAGGTCGGAGCGCTACCTTTGCTCTGGACATGTAGTGAAAGCTTGTGTTTTCGCCAGAAAAGGGTTTAGAACCAAAACAAACATACAAACGACACACGTGCAATCTCTCACTTTCGCGACATTGCTGCAAAATCTTGTTTACCTCTCAGAACTCCTCACAAACAACTCCTATCCTTCGTTTTGAACATCGCGTTCCCGAGCATACTACTCAAACTCCCACGACATCCATGTCTTCC